>CAWUFW010016979.1:0-284207 GCA_963921515.1 Calotriton arnoldi | reverse complement strand
GATTAAACATTGAAAAATCACCGTTCCTGACCATCTGGAGAAAGTTTGAGAGGTCCGGGGTCATCGTTTTTCATCAGAAAATTGATTTTTCGGACTGTACATAAAATGATTCAAAATGTCAATTGGATCGTGCCTCATTTTGAATAACCACTTTTTAAAGCCTCACAGTGACCAAAATTGTCGTTTTTCAGACCTTTCCTCCTACTGAGAACTTTCTATTTTGATCGATTTCGGGTAGGAATATTACTCTAAACCCACTTATTTCAGTTCCAAAAGTGATAATTCACATGCAATAGTTATTTACAGTCAAAAGATTAAACATGAAAATATCACCATACCTGACCATCTGGAGAAAGTTCGACAGGTCCAGGGTCGTAGGTTTTTCATCAGACAATAGTTTTTTTGGATTGTACATAAAATGATAAAAAATGTCAATTGGATCCTGCCTCATTTTGAATAACCACTTTTTATAGCCTCACAGTGACCAAAAATGCCATTTTTCAGACCTATCCTCCTACTCAGAAGCTTCTTTTTGACTGATTTCGGGCAGGAAAATTACTCTAAACACACTTATTTTAGTTCTAAAAGTGATAATTCACATGCAATAGTTATTTACAGTCAAAAGACTAAACATAAAAAAATCACCATTCCTGACCATCTGGAGAAAGTTCGACAGGTCAGGGGTCATAGTTTTTCATCAGAAAACTGATTTTTTGGACTATACAAAAAATGATTCAAAATGTCAATTGTATCGTGCCACATGTTAAATAACCTTTTTTAAGGCTTCCCAGTGACCAAAATTGCTGTTTTTTTTTAGACTTTTGCTCCTACTCCGAAGCTTGTATTTTGTCAGACTTTGCGCATGAATATGACTCTAAACGCACTTATTTTATTTCCAAAAGTGATGATTCACATCCGACAGTCATTTACAGTTAAAAGATTAAACATTCAAAAAATCACTATTACTGACTATTCTCAGATTATTCCTCAGGTCCAGGGTAATTATTTTTCTTCAGAAAATGGATTTTTTGGACTGTAAAAAGAATGATTCAAAATGTCAATTGTTTCGTGCCTCATGCTGAATGACCACTTTTTAAAGCCTCTCAGTGACCAAATTTGCCATTTTCATACACTTTTGCTCCTACTCATCAGCTTGTATCGTACCAGACTTCGAGCATGAATATGACTCTAAAAATGCTTATTTTAATTCCAAAAGTGGTGATTCACATCCGACAGTCAAAAGATTAAACATTCATTTGGAGAAGGTTCCTCAGGCCCTGGGCCTGTGTTTTTCATCAGAAAATTGAGGGTTTTTTTGACTGCAGAAAAAATGATTCAAAATGTAAATTGTATTGCATTTGAGCTTAAATAACCACTCTTTAAGCCCTCCCAGTGACCAAATTTGCCATTTTCATAGACTTTTGCTCCTACTTAGAAGCTTGTATTCTGCCAGATTTCGAGGATAACCACTTCTTACGGCCACCCAGTGTCCAAAATTGCCATTTATATAGACTTTTCCTCCTACTCAGAAGCTTGTATTTTGACCCAATTTCAAGCATGAAAATTACTCTAAACACACTTATTTTAGTTCCAAAAGTGATGATTGACATCCGACAGTCAAAAGATTAAACATTCAAAAATTCACTATTACTGACCATTTGCAGAAGGTTCCTCAGGTCCGGGGTCATTATTTTTCATCAGAAAATTAATTTTTTTGGACTGTACAAAAAATGATTCAAAACGTCAATTGTTCCACACCTAATGTTGAATAACCACTTTTTAAGGCCTCCCAGTGAACGAAATTGTCATTTTTATAGACTTTTCCTCCTACTCAGAAGCTTGTATTTTGACCCGATTTCGAGCATGAAAATGACTCTAAACACACTTACTTTAGTTCCAAAAGTGATGATTCACATCCGACAGTCAAAAGATTAAACTTTCAAAAATCACTATTACTGACCGTTTGGAGATGGTTCCTCAGTTCCGGGGTCATTGTTTTTCATCAGAAAATTGATTTTTTTGGACTGTACAAATAATGATTCAAAATGTCTATTGTATCGCACCTCATGTTGAATAACCACTTTTTAAGAACTCCCAGAGACCAAAATTACCATTTTTATAGACTTTTCCTCCTACTCAGAAGCTTGTATTTTGCCAGATTTCGAGCATGAATATGACTCTAACCACACTTATTTTAGTTCCAAAAGTGATGATTCACATCCGACAGTCATATACAGTCAAAAGATTAAAAATTCAAAAAATTACCCTTACTGACCATTTGGAGAAGGTTCATCAGAAAATTGATTTTTTGGAATGTATAAAAAGTTATTGCAAATGTCAATTGTATCGTGCCTCATGTTGAATAACCACCTTTTTAAGGCCTCCCAGTAACCAATATTGACATTTTTTTAGACTTTTCCTCCTACTCAGAAGCTTGTATTTTGCCAGATTTCAAGCATGAATATGACTCTAAAAACACAAATTTGAGTTCCAAAAGTGATGATTCACATCTGACAGTCATTTACAGTCAAAAGATTAAACATTCAAAAAATCACCATTACTGACCATTTGGAGAAGGTTCTTCAAGTGCGTGGTCACCGTTATTCATCAGAAAATTGATTTTTGTACTGTACAAAAAATGATTAAAAATGTCTATTCTATCACACCTCATGTTGAATGACCATATTTATGGCATCCCAGTGACCAAAATTGCCACTTTTATAGGCTTTTCCACCTACTCAGAAGCTTGTATTTTGCCCCATTTCGAGCATGAAAAGGACTCTAAACTCACTTATTGTAGTTCCAAAAGTGATGATTCACACCCGACAGTCATTTACAGTCAAAAGATTAAACATTCAAAAAAATCACCATTACTGACCATTCGGAGATCGTTCTTCATGTTCGGGGTAATCGTTTTTCAACAGAAAATTGGCTTTTTTGTACTGTACAAAAAATGATTTCCAAATGTCAATTGTATTGCGCCTTATGTTGAATAATCACTTTATAGGGCCTCACAGTGACCACAATTTACATTTTTATAGACTTTTCCTCCTACTCAGAAGCTTGTATTTGTTTGTCAAACATGAAAATGACTCTAAACACATTTTTTTTAGTTACAAAAGTGATGATTCACATCCGACAGTCATTTACAGTCAAAACGCTAAACATTAAAAAAATCACCATTACTGACCATTCGGAGAATATTCTTCGTGTCCGCGGTCATCGTTTTTCACCACAAAAGACCGTGTTTCTTTTGGGTCATAAATGTAAAATATTACTGTGTGAAGCAAATTTGGCCTTTGAATATAAATATAGAGAAGCAAACTTTAAATTGCTCTGTGGGTTGCATATTAGACCTCTATAAAACTCACATCTTTTTAGTCATGGTGATAGTTGAACACCTTTTGGGTCACTATTGGGTTATTTTCTTTCTAGAATTCAAAGAACAATGTTTCTGAAATCCAGAGCCTAATAGAGTAGCATTAATTAAATAGTATTCATAGTTGAGCATTTCAAAGTAGACTGGGAGTTGCTGGTTCCCGATATCAAAAACCAACTCAAAAGAAGAAAGTTTTTTCTTTGACAAAATAATTGAGCTAGTGAAATTTCTTTCCCTTGAAGGGAGGTTTAAGGTCCAATTCTTCTTCATGATAAGCAGCTACATTCATTTCATGGTGGAACTTTTTTCTGTTTGTAGATTCCTGAGTGATAAAAGTTGACTTCTTTTTCAGGGATGTTACATATATGAACATTTACATTTTCACCTACCTATAACATCACGTTAACCATTGTGTTTTTCAGTGAATTTCAGAGTTTTTCTTAATGTAAAATTAGATATTATTACCATACTTAACTCTAACGTCACTTTGACATTTATTTTTTCAATGCATTTGTGAGGTTTTTTAACTTAACAATATAGAGAATGTAATTTTAAGTAAGGCAAACCTACTGGCTCTGTCAAAGGATCACAACACCAAAGTACAAAAGGTAGGCTAATTGGCTTTATCACTGGGGTCATCACATCATCATATATAAAGGAGTCCTATTCGCTTTGTCAATAAATCACCACAATGCTATAAATAATTAAAACAGCATTTCCCAAGTACACTTTTTGTCATCCAGATATGAAACTTTTAAACGCTAGTCTTCGGGCTTCTTTGAAAGCATGCTGTAATGTCACATGAACAAGGTCGGACTAGGGCAGAAAAAATACCCAAAATAAAAGTGGCCCCTATAAGTGAATGAGATAGCTAAAAAAGGCCAATATTTGCAAATCAGAACAGTTTTGAACTTGTAGAGACACTCGGTATAGGTGGTTTTCAAAGTATAGGAGACTGCGTGGATTTGTGCTTGCTGCAAGCAATGTTTGTGGTAATATAAGATAAATCAGCAGCAGAAAATGGCCCTCTAGTCTATTAAACAGGCCCACAAACAGCCAAACACCGGCCCACTAACTGACTTGTCAAACCTGCCACTCTGACACTAACAGACTACTGTAGTATGAACCCTGCTCATGCCTTTGACTTGCACTTCTTATCCATCCAAATTTTAAATCCAAGATAAGATAATACATCCTAGATTTCCCATAATTTGAATCAGTAATATACCAACCCAATCCTGACTTCACTTCCCAAGAAAAATAGAATTAATTTAAACTTCCTTTAGTGTACTATTTATGTACATTCATTTTTTTCTGGGATAGTGGTGCTCTCTAGTGACATTAAAAAGAAGTTTATGTGTTCATCTGAAGCAATAAACAGAAAATATATATCAATGTAAGGAATGAATTGGGCAAGATTTAAGGAACAACAGGCATAAGCAATGCCAGTAGATCTGGTGAGTTTAGACACTTATCATACATTCACTCTATCATTCATCCTTGCACTCATTCATCTATTCATCGACCCACTGATTCTTTCTTGCTTTCACCCACTCACTCTCCCACAATAAAGCACATGCATTAACTCAACGAGCATTTGGACAATTATTTAATTAGAAGAATAAAGCGTAAAAAGATATTGCCACCTAAACGTGGTGGACATATGTTTACAATACAAACAAAGTAAAAAATGAAGCATTCGATTGGTATAGTGTGTTGTGCATACATAGTGTAATAACAACCTACCCTTAAAGACATAGTGGCTTTAACATATACATTTAACAATAAATATGTCATCCCTACTTTCTTTGTCATAACTTTTCGTAATAAATAGATGAGATCTAAGGCATCTGACATAACACGTCCTAACGTACTATTTAGTTATATAGCCTTTACCATTGGCTTGTAACTATAACCATGTCAGGCCTATTGCATAGAGGATAACCTTTCCCACATGAAAGTCAAGGCCATACAGTCATAAAAAGGCAGATATACAAAATTAGATTTGGCAAAACAAAATACAAGCCCCTCATAAAGTGCCTAATGGCAAAGATTATCACAGTTCAAGTCTTTAAACCTTGGGGTTTAATGGGGGATGCGGGTGTAACCAACACCAACATCCTTAGATGTTAATCTGTGAGTTTCCATGTAACAAAATGCCTGTCTACAGACTTTAACTAAGTGTGATAATAATTCACCCTGAGAAACCTATTTGCTCTAACATATGACCTTCACAATAAAGAAGTCGGTCTTGCTTCCTTTGTGATAACAGATCATCTTATTGGCTTGCCACCATAACTGACTCTGCCTCTTTCAGTGGAAGCACACACCTCTACCCAATCAAAAGCTTGCAGAGAGGAAGAGCAACTTGTGGGCTAAGTCAAAGCCCTGCTCTTAGTAATAATCCTTTTTCTGGGGAGCACATAAGGTCTGGTGACAGTTGTGCTGTCAAGCCTGACTTAAAAATGAAAGGGAAATTCCGATCCACATTAGATTTGTTGTAACCTGTGACTCTAGATGTGGGCAAATCAACCACTCAATCACTTACTTAACAATAATTATTAGGTTTCCTTGAAATGAAAAATTACCCAATGCCCAGACCTTTGGAAGAATGTAATGATCTATCTGGAACAGAAGATGTGATTGTGTGAGGGCATCTTTGTCTATGTTCCAAAAGGTAGCACCTGAGTAGCCTCTCATGTCTGTTTCTACTGCTTCTGGGACCTATGGCGCACACAAAAAAGTCCTAATATGCTCAGATGTGTACAGCATCCATGCGGTCCTCCAGCAGGCAGGGAGCAATGTAAATCTCAAAATGTTCTTGGGTGATTTCCATAGGAAGTATATTCATGCTGATCAATGAGGACAGGGATGTTAGCTTAAAAAGCCTCATTTACAGCACCTTCGTTCTGTGTCTTAGGCCCTAATTACAAGGTGCATGGTACTGGAGTGATTTACATGCTATTTTATCATTTCCGTATGATAAAATTGCCACAGTACCGTGAAATTGTGAATAAAACCGAATTGAATGGAGAATTACTGCATGTGGCCAATTTTTTCGGTCATCAAAAAATACACGGAATCCCCTATTTCATGCGGTTTTACTACATATATATAATATATATGTTTCCATCTGTGCCCTTATACGAAGTCGCGCTCCCCAGCAGTTTGCATTTAATATTGTGGCAAAACCGGCAATTACAGCGGCAATACTTTATCTTGCCCAACACTTTTCGGACAGTCAATGTCCTTCATCATGGGCTTATTTTGCAACATCCAATTACTGCAGGTCACTTGTTCATTGCACCAATGCCTTTTATTGCACTTTAGTGGGCTTCACAAGTGACACAATGCATGATGGTATACATAGTCTATGCAGTATTTATTTTTCTCTCCAGTGGGTATATTTGATGCCACAATTAATTAATTTCATAATTTCTTGCCCTCCAGTGGGCAGCCCATGTAATTTGCACAGTTCAAAATTTTTAAACTTGCTGTTCTGTACTCGGTCTCGAGAATCCAGACCATGGACCCACTCTCCTTTCAATGCGGTGGCGCAGGCTTCACGGCTTGGACCGCCATAAACATGTTTCCATCTGTGACCTTATATGAAGCCACACTCCCCAGCAGGTTGCATTTAATATTGTGGCAAAACCGGCAATTACATTGGTGATACTTTATCTTGCCCAATGTGTTTCGGACAGCCAATGTCCTTGATTAACAATTATGAACTGTGCAAATTACATGGACGGCCCACTGTGGGGCAAGAAATTATGAAATTAATGAATTGTGGCATCACATATACCCACTGGAGGAAAAAATAAATACTGCATGGACTATGTATACAAATTACATGGGCAGAATATGTAACTTTACATGTTTTGACAGTGAAAACATGGAAATGTTGTTTTTACTATGAAAAATCCTGGTTGCCCAATTGGCAAGTGCAGAGTTACACGCTGACCCCTCAGATGTTCTAACTCTGGAACAGTGCAACCAAAGTGGGCCATTCAAGGTATCAAACAACTCGTCACCTTAAGCCCAACTAGATTCTCAGGTTGAAATTAATGTACCAAGTTGCAGTGTGCAGCTTAGGAAAAGTTGCCACTTTGCTGCCTTCAGTTCACTCTGCCCACACTGGCTGCACATGGGTCCTAAGCTGAAACAGCTTTTTGCCCTCCTGGGGAGACGTGCTAATGGCTCCCAGGAAAGGATAAAATAGGGGTCTGCCCTGGAAGGAGGTGTCACTTCCCTCCTGCAGGAGGCCACCTGGGCTTTAAAGGAGATGCTGCCTTTGAAGGGAGGTCAAATGGGTAACACTTGGGAGAGGGGCTGCTCAATTGTTCAGGTAGACAGGCTGGCACTTGGTATAGGAGAAGCAAAACCAGTTGTCAAACTGGTTTTCCCCTGGTGTGTAGCACCCTTGGTGGCCACACCTCTCGGTTGGGCTAGGGAGCTCCACATGCCGAGAGAGGGGTCCAGCCATATTGGAAGTGGGCAGAATGGTGCATCCTGGAATACCTTGTAGAAAGTGGTCATCCGGCGGGAGGGAGCCTGGTAGCCCACTGGCTACCAACTGCATTCTGCCCTGAGGGCCCAAGAGAGGGGTCCAGCCATATTGGAAGTGGGTAGAATGGTGCATCCTGGGATACCTTGCAGAAAGTGGTCATCCGGCGGGAGGGAGCCTGGTAGCCCACTGGCTACCAACTGCATTCTGCCCTGAGGGCATTTTCTGAGCATTAGTAGGGGACCCTGGCACCCCGAACTTAGATGTCAAATGGACTGGAAGAAGGACCAAATAAAGACTTCCCTTCTGCACTGTTGAACCAGCAAAGAGAGGTTGCACCTATGTGGACTGCACCTGCTGAATCTGGTGGCTAGCAAAGGAGAAGGACTGTGACTGCTGAGTCCTGCTCGAGGAGAAGTCATCTCCAGAGCCCCAGCCAAAGCCATGAGACCGCAAGGGCCAGTGAGCAGACCTCCTGTTCACAGCACAGGGACACAAAAGCTGAGAAGCCTGGTGGGGCAAGTTGGCAGCCCAAAGTCTTTAACCTGCCACCAACCGGCAGGGACCAGGACCCATTGCACAAAGTTGCACCCAAGTTCGCTGAGCTAGGGAGTGTGACCAGGGTGCCACTGGGACCTACAGAGGATGAGTTATCATCCCAGGAAAGATTGGCCTGTGACTGCTATAATGTGTGACCAGAAGTTCAGAGAGGATGTGAGGGATGTTTACCTTGTGACTTGGACCACCTCTTCCACTTCGTGGACCGAGGAGTAGTCGCAGCAAGACCCCCATTGCATCCACAGCATCCTTTGAGCATCTTCAGCATCCTTCATCCCTTGCATCAGGACCACTTCCATAGGAAAGCCCTGCAAAGGATGCAAAGTGCCTAGAACTGACTGCTTCACCTGCTGAGGTAACTGTTTCTGAGGGACTGACTGGTCCCCCTGAGTGGCTCCCTATTGGAGTAGGTCACCTAAAGTGACTCTAAGTGACCACATTGCAGTTAGCCTAAACCTTTTGGTGAAAACGTTTCTAAGTGTCAAATTCTTTGAATTTACTAAAGCTTGTTCGCCGTTGAGTGGAATAACTTGATTTACTATACCTAGTAAATTATATATCTCCACAAAATGTAAAACAAATGTAAATCCAGTATTTGTAAAGTGTGAACAATTACCCGAGGGCTTCAAGGCGCTGGGTGCCAACAGGAAGATTAAGCGACCTATTGCCCAGAGTCACACGGTGCTGGGCTGATCTGCCGCCGGGGATCGAACCATGAGCCCCCGTGTTCTGGAGTCAGCCACCCTGGCCACTGCGCCACAACTCTCTGAAACATCTTTTTTGTTGTGGTGTCTAAAAATGCATAAAAATACAGTCTATTTTTATAAATCGGTTTTGGATTTTCTTGGTGTCTTGTCGATTTCTTCTGCAATTGTTTTGGTACTGTTTAAATGTTTTACACTGGTTCCATTGGGTAAGCCTTATTGCTCAGAGCCACAGCTACTCAGGGTTGAGCTGAAAGTTTGACAAATGAAACCTGAGGGTCCTAAAGGGGTTGATAGTACATTACATGGTGAAGTTGCACAAGCACACAATCACACTATATAATACACCCCACTTCCTCACAATGTCCAAATGTGATGTTATTGTTTTACAAATGTGTGTCCACTTCACAGGCTTTGCATGCATTTACTGCTCATTACAAGCTCATAAGGGCAGCATTTTTTTTCCAGAGGGTCCATAAATGCCCATAACATAAGTCCATTTAAAGCACATAGAACAGTCCAACAAAACCTTAAGAAATGGAGCCTGTGGAACTCATGCCCACCGTCCGTGTCACTAGGAAGAAACTTAAGCTTGAAGGGTTCTGGGGCCAGATGTATGACCCATCAATTAGCGAGTCACAAATTGCGTTGCATTTGCGACTCGCTAATTGGGATGCACAACAGTGTCTGAGACACTGTTTGCGATTCCCAATGGGGTCGCAAATTGCAATTGCGGAGTGAGCTAAAGAATGATGATGGATTAAACCCAGATCAGTTGACTGGGGGTGAGTGCTTGCAATGTTCAACACTCCGTCCATCATCCCCTTTGGTTTTGCTATGTTCGCCCTAAGTTGGCAGGGTATGCCCAGACGTGGGTCCCTTGCTCACTTTGCCACTGAATTCAAGATAGCCTGGCTGATGACGGCTGTAAGCGAGAAACCGGTCCCAGGATGCTTGTTTCCGGTCCAGGGAAGACATGGCTTGGCAGTTTGGGCTGGACTGTTCCCATGAGGCACAGGGTCAGACTGATTTGCATATGGCCATGTCTGAACTGGGGTGGTGGAGTGAGCTAAAGAATGATGATGGATTAAACCCAGATCAGTTGACTGGGGGTGAGTGCTTGCAATGTTCAACACTCTGTTCATCATCCCCTTTGGTTTTGCTATGTTCGCACTAAGTTGGCAGGGTATGCCCAGACGTGGGTCCCTTGCTCACTTTGCCACTGGATTCAAGATAGCCTGGCTGATGATGGCTGTAAGCCAGAAACCGGTCCCAGGATGCTTGTTTCCGGTCCAGGGAAGACATGGCTTGGCAGTTTGGGCTGGACTGTTCCCATGAGGCACAGGGTCAGACTGATTTGCATATGGCCATGTCTGAACTGGGGTGGCGGAGTGAGCTAAAGAATGATGATGGATTAAACCCAGATCAGTTGACTGGGGGTGAGTGCTTGCAATGTTCAACACTCCGTCCATCATCCCCTTTGGTTTTGCTATGTTTGCCCTAAGTTGGCAGGGTATGCCCAGACGTGGGTCCCTTGCTCACGTTGCCACTGGATTCAAGATAGCCTGGTTGATGACGGCTGTAAGCCAGAAACCGGTCCCAGGATGCTTGTTTCCGGTCCAGGGAAGACATGGCTTGGCAGTTCGGGCTGGACTGTTCCCATGAGGCACAGGGTCTGACTGATTTGCATATGGCCATGTCTGAACTGGGGTGGCGGAGTGAGCTAAAGAATGATGATGGATTAAACCCAGATCAGTTGACTGGGGGTGAGTGCTTGCAATGTTCAACACCCCGTCCATCATCCCCTTTGGTTTTGCTATGTTCGCCCTAAGTTGGCAGGGTATGCCCAGACGTGGGTCCTTTGCTCACTTTGCCACTGGATTCAAGATAGCCTGGCTGATGATGGCTGTAAGCCAGAAACTGGTCCCCGGATGCTTGTTTCCGGTCCAGGGAAGACATGGCTTGGCAGTTCGGGCTGGACTGTTCCCATGAGGCACAGGGTCAGACTGATTTGCATATGGCCATGTCTGAACTGGGGTGGCGGAGTGAGCTAAAGAATGATGATGGATTAAACCCAGATCAGTTGACTGGGGGTGAGTGCTTGCAATGTTCAACACTCCGTCCATCATCCCCTTTGGTTTTGCTACATCGCAAATTGCATGCCTCATGCATATTAATGAAGCTGTCACAATTTGCAACCGCATTGGGAATGGCTGGCACTCCCAGGGATGGTGGCCTGTTGGGGTCAGCAGACCTCCATGGCTGGGACTGCTTTTAAATAAAGCAGTTTTTAATTTTTTTAATGCAGACCGTTTTCCTTAAAGAAAAACGGGATGCATTTAAAAAATAAAAATGAAACTTTTCAGTTTCATTTTTTAAGGGCAGGCAGTGGTCCCTGGGACCACTGCCTGCCCTTAAAAAATATTTGCACATGCATTCACAAATGGGAAGGGGACCCCTGGGGACCACTTCCCGTTTGCGAGTGCTTTACCACCCTTCTGAGAAGGGTGGTAAACTGCGAGTGTTTTGCGCCCGAAACATTCTTACATAGCTTAAGGAGTCGCTATTATGAAGAGATGCCCTTGGAACGCCCCTTCCTAATAGCGAGCCGCTAATCCTATTTTGCGAGTCGCAAAATAGGATTAGTACATGTGCCACAGGTTTTTTGCAGGCGCAAACTGGTCTAAAACCCTTTTGCGCATGCAAAAAACCTTTGTACATCTGGCCCTTAAACACCTCTTTAACACCTCATCTTAATAGGGCATTGAAAGGCAAATTGGTTTGGTGGTAAAGAAATATCAAAACTAGGGCATGTTTTTGCTCTCTTGGCCAACTGCTGCGTCTTTAACTTTAGATACGTCCGCCCAGTGCTCACAAAAAGCCTTAGGGCCTGACTATAAGTTTGACGGTCTGTTGGACTGCCAAACCCAAGGTCGCAGTGCGGCAACTGCCTCACCGGCAGTGGTACAGTCCTAATATGAGTTTGGTGGTTGGACCGCCATTGGACTGTTGCAACTGCCAGGAATCTGTGATCCCTCAGCAGTGGTGTGGCAGTCAGAGGCTCAAAATATGCTGGTGGTGCCTCTACAGCACCGGCAAGCATATTATGAGTTTCCTCACCACCACAGCTTTCATGGATGTGAGCCCGACATGAAAGGTGTGGTGGGACTTTTGCCTCGAGGCCTGAGGACGCATGCAAGGGGGCACATGGTGTGCCCTCCTGTGTGCATGCAACCCCTGTTCCTGTTCCCACTACTCAGTATACCTTTAGATCTCTCAGACCTCAGTTGAGGGGCATCTAAAACCAAGTCCAGTAGACAGCACCTCCAGGATTATGGCTACAAGGATAGGCTACATGTGGGGCAGGTTAACCTAAGGATGCTATCTTCATGTCTATTGTTTCTATTCATGGGACGTTCAGAGTTTAGGACCTTTTGCTCCTGTCCAAAAGATGTTCAAAGTTGGAAACTACAGGCTGCATTGAATAAAACATTTTCAGAGTTGGGGCCATATGTGCTATCCAATAGATGGCAAGATTTGGATCTCTAGGTTATATACAAAGATGTTCTGAATTTGATTTAAATGTTGTATTGAAGAGATGTTCAGAATTGTATCTCTAGGTTTTAACCAAGAAATATTCAGATAGATCTATCGGTTGTATTGAAGAGATGTTTAGAGTTCGGGTGTATGGAAACTAACCACCCTCCAACCCACACATTTGTTATGAAGCATAATTTTCCCATGATCCTCCTTAGCGCCAGAGTCCACATACACACCCAGCGATTCACCTAAGTGTATCAAAGCAAAGCAAGGATAGGAGGGAGCTATTAGAATTTCCCTAGCGTTGCCTAGAAACAGTGCCACCTGTATGTCCACCCTCATAAAAATGCTCGTTGCTAGAGAATATTTAACACTTAGGGCCCGATTCCGATCTCGCTAAAAATGCCTTCCCAATGCCATTCGTAGGCTTACCTTACGACCGACTCGTATCCGGAGCTTCCATCTACAAACGAGCAAGTACGATGCGTATTACAGGCAAATTTCCAACCCATTCGTCCGGTCCGATTCGTGCTCTATTTCACGACCGAACAGGCTCAGGAAACACGGAAATCGAGTCGTACGGAGGCTTTTCTCAACCAGTTTCCAGACACGCAAGTACGATGCGTCTTCACTACGCATCATACAGGATGCCGCTTCCAGCACGTCACAGCATTCGGACAAGGCGTATTGAAGCTCTGATTTGCGCCAGAACACGATCAACGGGGACGAGACGGAGCAGACATGTATCCAATCGCGCATGTCTTCCCTATACTGTATGCCTACCGTTACCGATGCGCACAATGCAGAAGGTAAGTCAGACACCTACCACACACCAAAATGACACGAAAGGAAACACCACCATAGGGGGGCGGATGCCTATCACTCCCAGCATTGTCCACCCCATAGGGGTGTGGATGCCTATCCCAGCATAGTCCACCCCATAGGGGGGTGGATGCCTATCCCAGCATTGTCCACCCCATAGGGGGGGTGGATGCCTATCCCAGCATTGTCCACCCCATAGGAAGGTGGATGCCTTAGGGGGGTGGATGCCTATCCCAGCATTGTCCACCCCATAGGGGGGTGGATGCCTATCCCAGCATTGTCCACCTCATAGGGGGGTGGATGCCTATCCCAGCATTGTCCACCTCATAGGGGGGTGGATGCCTATCCCAGCATTGTCCACCCCCCTATGGGGTGGATGCCTATCCCAGCATTGTCCACCCCATAGGGGGTGGATGCCTATCCCAGCATTGTCCACCCCATAGGGGGGGTGGATGCCTATCACGCCCAGCAGAGTCCACCCCATAGGGGGGTGGATGCCTATCACTCCCAGCAGAGTCCAGCCCATAGGGGGGTGGATGCCTATCCCAGAATTGTCCACCCCATAGGGGGGTAGATGCCTATCACTACCAGCAGAGTCCACCCCATAGGAGTCTGGATGCCCATCACTATTACCATCCCCACTCATAGGGGGTAGAATGTCCATCACCACCAGTAACGCCTACTCACAGGGGGCTGTATGCCCATCACCACCAGTACCCCACTCATAGGAGGCTGGATGCCCAACACTATTACCATCCCCACTCATAGGGGGTACAATGCCCATCACCACCAGTACCCCCTACTCATAGGGGGCTGTATGCCCATCACCACCAGTACCCCCACCCATAGGAGGCTGGATGCCCATCACTATTACCATCCCCACTCATAGGGGGCTGGATACCTAGCACTACCAGGATTCACACACATAGGATGAGTAAGCAAACCCCCCCTACCATCTTTGCAAGATTTAATGTATGTGTGTGTAAAATGCTCACAACACAGATCCTGACAGTGAACATACAATGGTACTCCCAACACATGTGTGCCCAAAAGGTGATAGTGTGGATCAAAAATCCAGCATCTCTGGAGCAATGTGTTTATGTGGTCTAAACCCCCCATCACCACAGTGACCAAAAGGTGTTAGTGGGGTTCAAAAATCCAGCATCTCAGGACCAATGTGGTAATGGGGTCTAAACCCCCCATCAATACAGTGACCAAAAGGTGATAGTGGGGTTAAAAAATCCAGCATCTTAGGACCAATGTGGTAATGTGTCCTAACCCCCCCCCCATTACTACAGTGACCATAAGGTGAGTGTGGACATGAAAATAGCAGCATCTCCAAACCAAAATGCATGATTCCTGGTCCCCACACCACAAGCAATGTTGTGGCAATGTAGTGGTGTGTCACATACAAACATAGATTTGGTGAGGCAAAGATTGCTGTGTATCACAAGAACACCCTCTGCCATGTGCAGACAAGCTATGGCCATGATCCCTGACAATTACTCCAGTGTACAATTAGACAATGCGATAAGTGAGCACCATGATGCATACACACAAATCTATACAAACAGACACACAAACTAAGGAATCCTGTGGAGACTGTAGATGTCAGGTGACCAAGTCCCATACCATACCAGCAATGGAACACACCAAACATGATGAATGTGCAGACTGATGAGCCAGGAGACGCAGGGACACTAGGGAAAAACCTCCAAACAACATAAGCCAATGGACCGCAAAAGCCATACCAATGCAGTGGATGCACAAACACAGACAGGCATCCCCACACTGCATATCATACACAACATGTGTGTGTGTCTCAGTGTCCCCAGGCAAGTACACAACACATGACAGTGGGCAGAACTCCAATGACAGAGATGTGTACACAGTGCCATACAAAAGTAACTCATGAACTGAGCATCCCTTGGTGGGCAAGCAGGCATTGTCAGGTGAGTGGGATCCCAAATCATTCATGTGACACAAGCTGGGCAGCACAGCAAACAACACAGCAAGAGACAGCCCAACACAGCACTACCCTCAGGGACCCTACATTGGGGTGACAGTAGCCTGTACAATCCCACTGTGATGAGAAAGGTAGATGTTGCCCATACTGTGGAGTACAGTCACCTGCGCGCACTGGGGCATGCGTCCTGACCAACAAACTGTCATCACACCTACACAAACAGATCACTGGCCAGGGCCTGTCATCAATGAACACAAAGTAGGTAGTGGCCTAGCCATGAGACAACTCACATTTGGCCACCCTCAACACAACACACCTTGATCTGCAACAATGTGCATCAGCTAAGCACACATGGACTGGTGAAATTGCTCATGCACCCATGACAATCCCAGGGGTGGTGGGGAGATCTAAGGTTCCCAAAAATACACACACATGGCCAGTCAACAACCCTTGTGAATGTCCGCCACACTGCACAGTATGCGGTACCTGGGCATGACGTGAAATCTACCTGAATCATTGGGATCACTGCCACACTCCCACAACAATGATGAACCAAAGCAGAGCCACAAAGAACACATTTCGACACCTTCCAACATTGCAACTATGACCCTGATGAATGGGAGTAGTCACACACACATACAAGTGAGCCACTCACTGACAGATACCACATAGGGAAAACTACATCATGTTGGCAACACAGAAGTGCCATGGGGAATCCTGAATGTGTCCCACGTGCGTCTGACAACATCCCCGGGCTTTACAAATAAATAACCTAGGGATGACACCCTAATGACCAGTAGTGTGCCATGCACCTACATCCCAGGAAACCCAGGACAAAGATGTTGGATGAACACAGGACAACTCAGCAAGTTCCATGAACAGGAACATCTGTAGGAAACACAGGCTGTGTAGAAAAAGTGAATGGAACACACACAGACATGCTCACACAACACACACCATGGGCTCAGGCAATGTCACAGTATGACACACTGCCATGAGGGGAATCCACTCCTGGGGAAGGTTAGCTGTGCCAAACGTTGTCTGTGCAGGGCTCTGTCATGTCAGCATAACACTTGCTCAGTGAGCCAACAATTACAACACAATGAAAGCTCTGGTCACACCAGCCTGTGTACGGGAGTGTCCCTTCAGTCATCTACACATACGCAATACACATGTAGAGCTAGTTGCACTGATGACACAGATGACTTGTGTACCATTGATGCACAAACCTGCCTGTCCAGTGGAGAGATGGGCCCAGTCAGGGAATCTTACAATGTGCTGAAATGTAAGCCCAACATATGTGCAACAGTGCATGGCAAAGATGTGAAGTAGCAAACTGAAGGAGTAATACCTGGTCCACAAATTCTGCATACATAACACCCTGAAATAGCAGCAAATTATGCCATGAATACATACCAGGAAAGTACACATATCCCATGGACCACATGGAGTCCATCACATCAACAAATCAGTCTCTTATACCTTTAAAACACCATTACAACTGCAAGTTCATGATACACATCATCAACATCATGTACATTAGATGCAACACCACTGGATAACAACAAATTGCTTTATTCAGTAATGATACCCATGTAACTGTGAACTCAACAATGTCAAAAGGCCAATGGCCAGTCCTTCCAGGAGTCCCAACAGGGTGACATGTGGAAACTTGACACCCATTGCTTGCCTGCACTGCTACGGCCAAGGGACATCTCCCCTTGGAGGGGCATACATAGGGGCAGGCCAGGCACTGCAGAGACAGGATCAGGGGACAGCAGAATGGGGCAGGGGTGTGGTGGTGGGTGCAGGAGTGTTGCTGGCAACTGCAGTGGAGGTGTCTGACACAGTGGGTGGCATCACCACTGCTGGGCCCAAGTCAGATGTGGTGGGTGCTGTCACTACTGCAGGGCTCAAGTCTGATGGGGTGGTTGCCGGCACCACTGCAGTGGGCAGGTCAGATGGTGTGGACGGGGTCTCCACTGCAGTGCCCAAGTCAGACGGGGTGGATGTGCTCCCTACTGCAGTGCCAATCTCAAGAGGAGTGAAATGGGGTTCTGATGAGGTGGGCAGGACAGAGGGGGGGACACGGACTCCACACCAGTGGCAGGAACAGGCTGAGCATGTGATGTGGGGGTGGAAGTGCATGTGGAAGGGGAAGAGGGCCTAAGCATTTTGGGGATGTGGTATCGGTGTGTGGGTGAACCTGGGGCAGGGAATGGTGGTGGGACCTGTGGAGTGGTGGCCTGGGGGCTGCAGGGCGGAGACTGTGAGGTGGAAGTGTGTGGTTTTGGTGGGGTCTTGCCCTTCCTGGTCCGGGGGATTTGCGTGTGGGGGCCTCAGTGTTTGTGCGCCTGGGGGAGGGTGTCCGTGTGGCAGGGGAACTCCCTCTGCACGTGGTGACTTCCTCTTCCCCTTGTAAGTTGGATCAGATGGATCGGTGGGGAAGAGGCCAAGGTCACAGAGGAAGAGCTTCTGGGAAGGGGGGGTTTTAGGTGAGGCAAGGGAAGGGGTTTTGGAGGGAGAGGCATCTAAGGACTGCGGAGTGCTCGTGGATGGCTGTTTGTGTGTCTGTAACCCATCCCCTGAGTGTGTGCCATCAGTCGCCGGAGTGTGCATGCTTGTGCGTCTGGATTTTGTCTTGCGTGGCTGTGTGCTGCTTGTGTCTGTTGTGGTGCGTGCCTGTGCCGGTGTGTGTGTGCCTTGGACAGGTAGGGTAGTGGGGATTGTGGATGGGGCAGAGGTAGGTGGGGTGAGGGACTGTTGGAGGAGGGACACTGTTGCCGTCTGTGAGGAGGCCATGGACTGAATGGTCCGCTGTAGGGCAGACATGTTTGATGAAATGCCCTCCATGAAGGACACCAGTTGTGTCAACAGACTGGTGTGAGAATGGAGGACACTCAGCATCGCTGTCTGCCCTACATGGATCTGCTTAAGTAAGTCCACAGCCTCCACACTCAGGGCAGCAGGGGAGACAGAGGCAGGGGTGCGGTGCCTGGCACGAAAGAGACATGCTCCCTTACACGGGAGCCTCCATGGACATCTGGGATGGGAGCAGATGGGAGGGTGGAGATGGTGGTGGTGGCGGGGACAGACTCACTAGGTGTTGTCTGGGGTCTGCTGACACCCGCCTCCACAAGGGAGTCATCACTCGAGCTGCTGTGTTCCTCAGCCGAGGTGGTTGTAGCTGAGGTCTCCTCAGTGTGGCTCCCCTCACCCTCCGTAACACTGGGTCCCTCCGACTCCTCTGCAGCAGACCCAGTCTGGCTCTGCGGCTCCTCTTGGTCCGTGGAGCTGTCTCCTCCTGTAGCCGTAGATGTATCTGCAAACAAACAGGATAAACAGATCCACATCAGCCACCTGTATTGACCTGACACATCACAGTCAGTACAGCACATTACAGAGCACACCTTGGCATCATTTGCAAAAAGAGCTGACACATATTTGAACAAGACACTTGTCAGTCTGCCAGTCAACCATGCCCCTCATATCCTTCCCGTCCATGGACCCAGCTGTCTGGTGCATGTAGTATGCCACTACTCATATGTGCACACATGCACCACATAGACAGTTGTCTGAACTGCAGGATTTGTGATTGAAATGTGTCAGTACACACATATTCCATCTCCTGCCACTGACTCAGTACATGTGTCAGGATAAGGGATGGCCAAAGTCATTGTCAGCAATATGGATATGCTTCCTTCACCAAACACCATGATGTGCTCATGTATTGATGGTCAATGCCACAATTGAGTGCATGCACGACAACTGACATTAATGCAGGATACACATTTGCAAGTGGTATACCATGCTACAGGCCAGTCTGGCTAATCAGTCATTACTGGCTTCAGTCACAGGGGCAGTGCATCCAAAAACAAACAGTCTGCACTGTGTCACAATCATGTTTTTGTGGGGAATGTAAGCTCTGCAGCTGTCAAGTGCACATTCCCAGCCACTGCTACCCACATCTTAAGGCATCTAATGATCCCATGTTATACAAATGCTACAGTTGAGTGACTGCAAGCACAAATCTGTAAACATGCTCACGTCACAGTCTGATGAGAACGAATTAAAGCTGCCTGCACTTTAATGTAGAATACACCATTAGGCACAGTCAAGTGATTACACACCTATGTTTCACCCCATTGTGCTGATCCAACAGCCACATCTCAGCTGGCTGCCCACCCCAAACTGTATAACACCCCAGGAGTCTAAAAAGCTAGGCCACTCCACAATGACACAGAGGCAGACACCTGATTGCACATTTCACAATGCACAAAATGTAGGCTGGCACACAGGAGTAGGAGAACAGAGTGTACTTTCATGTCCGGAGTAGGCATACCTGTCCTGGTCCATGTGCAACAAGGGATAACCCTGAACACTAGGCATGTGTCTATGCATGTGTGACACACATGATGCACATTCTTCTGAGGCCCCAACATTGTCTCACCTGCTGCATGGGTGTGTGGTAAATACCCCAGACACATATGGTGAGCCAGAGCAGCAATTAGTACACATATTAATGGCCCACACAGAGTACATGTCAGCTTTCTGGCAATGTGCAGACACATGTCAATCAATTGCCTCACTCATGAAGCCCAAAACAATGCACCAGAAGCAGATGCTGTTTCAAAACTTATCCTTGGACAACAGCAGGGACACACAACCCAAGTGACACAAGTCACAGACTGAAAGGGCCACACCTGTGTATCAGATGAGGATGGGCCATCACCTAATTTAGGCACATGACTCTTGTTCAAGCAGACAGACGAACTGTGGGAGTGTAACCAGGCTGAAGGAGTGCAAATAGCATGTGAGACATAGTTCACAGAAAAGGCATGCACTTACCCCCTCCTTGCTGCTGTCTGGCCTTTAACTGCCCATCCAGGTCAGGGAAGACCAAAGTCAGAATCCAGAGCATGTGGGGGGTCAGGGTCCGTCGTCCGCCCCTTCTGCGAGGAGGCGACAGCTTCAGCTGGACTCTTGCGATGCGACGGGTCCAGCCACGTAGGTCCTGATACCTCTTCTGGCAGTTGCGAATGCGGTGCATTGTAGACCCCCACAGATCGAACTGCCCGGACGATGGTCTTCCAGATCTCCTGTTTCTGATGGGCATCAACCTGTGAGGATGACAAAGTTAAAAGACCATTACTACACATGCAACATGTTTGTGCATCACACAGTTGGATATACATGTCGTTATCACAAGGGCATATGATGTACACAGGTAGTGCTACTATGGTAATGGACAGTTGTCCTGCATTAACAACATGGAAACATTGCCTGGGTCTTATGACCGTGTAAAAATGCACGTTTTCAGCACAGTACCTGTTCCCTACAGGTACCTACACACTTTGGGGGTTACAACTACTCAGTGAGCATGCTAGCCACTGGTGGACACAATGCCATTAGGGCTAGACAGACAACATGCACAATGAGAAAGGATGTGGACTGCACACTCACCTGCTCCCCTGGTTTCCCATACAGCTTGCTGTACTGTGGAAGGAGGCTGTCCAGCAGGGCCTGGATCTCCTCCTCTGTGAAGGCTGGGGCCCTCTCCACAGTACGTGCCATTCTTGAAGCCAGAGGATGCAGAGACAGCTGCAGTGGTAGCAGAGATGTCAATCTGGAGCATGTGGTGCAGGCAAGTGAGCTCTCAGGGGAACAGACAGCCTTATATCTGTGCTGCAGAGGCAGATTATGAACCATGCGTCCAAAGCGATAGGTCCGACACATTTGCATCCTATGAATTTGGCCAATCCATCGCATTGCACGCCTCGTACATGCCTTCCGCATCGTTTAAAAAGTTCGACTTCATGACACCAATGAGTTTGATACATTGTTGTAGGGAGCCAACGGATTTTTCAGCACACGAATCGTACAAGTATCAAATCCGCGTCAGTCTCCATGGCAGTCAATAGCCAATGCGTGCACACGCCTTGGTCCCTAGGTGTCCGACGCATCTTTTGAAAACCCACCCGCGTATGTCACCATTACATTCAGGGTCCAAGGCGTGCGCACGCCTTGGTCCCTAGGTGTCCGACGCGTCTTTTGAAAACCCACCTGCGTATGTCACCATTACATTCAGGGTCCAAGGTGTGCGCAAGCCTTGGTCCCTAGGTGTCCGACGCATTTTTTGAAAACTTACCCGCGTATGTCACCATTACATTCAGGGTCCAAGGCGTGCGCACGCCTTGGTCCCTAGGTGTCCGACGCGTCTTTTGAAAACTCACCCGCATCGAACAGCATTTAATCAAGCATGCAATCTGTGCGTCCGGATCGGTCAGGATGTGGCAGACGCATATTTTGATAACTCACCCGCGTCAAACAGCATTGTCTTAAGCATGCAATCTGTCAGTCCGGCTCGGCCAGGAGTTGGCTCACGCGTCCATGCAATGCTCACTCATCATGTCAGACAGTATATGTAAGATGCATGTCATGCTGTATGCCCTGTGTGTATGGAGTGAAGCACATGTCAAATGAGACACAAACTACAAGACTACTCCCATGATGTTCCTAGCTTACAGTGCAAACATTGCATTGTTTGTGAGGAACAGGACAAGTGTGGGTGACCACTTCACAGATCATCCTCCTGTGCTACACATCATCAATTTTTTGGTATGTGATAGGACAGGTAGGTCTGACATCACATCATGACAATGTCCACACCATGACAGTGGTGTGCATGGTGACAAGCTGTCTGTATCTAGTGTTGTTGCTAGGTTGCAATACATGATCCATGTCTGTGTACCTTTAGAACATGTGCTAGTTGACCTTGACATCTATGTTTGATACTTAATTAGGTGTGTGTCGTGTATGTTACGATTGATCACATGGAGAGTGACAGACAACAGTGAATAGTCACAGTACAACACTGTATCACTTGAATATCCATGACAAAATTGAGTGTATGTTCAGTATCACATAGCTGTCAGTTGTGTATTAGCTCAACCTCACACCTCTGACTTCACTGTGTCTTAATTGAAAGTGTAATGCAATATGTTGAATCTAGATTACGTGATTTTTATTGGTACGAGTAATATGTGTGCATACTTTGTCATATGTTACGCAGGGGACCAAATGTCCACAGACCCTTCCCTGACCTTGCGACCATGGTGGAACGTGAGTGCATGAGGAAATACAGGTTCACGAGGCAATTCATTTCTGAATTGACAGACCAGTTTTCACCACACTTGCAGCCTGGACGCACATATCCCTTTGCCCTGACCCCCAAGGTGAAGGTGATGGCGGCACTACATTATTTTGCGACAGGATCATTCCAGTTTACTGTGGCTGATGCTGGTGGGATGTCACAGACGATGTTTAGTCGAGTGCTCCAGGATGTGTGCGAGGCCATGTTGAGGTTCCTCAACCTGTACATACAGTTTCCTTCACCTCCACAGTTCCGTGCCATTAAAGATGACTTTTATGCCCTGGGACACATGCCACATGTGATTGGATCGATTGACGGGACACATGTGGGTTTGGTCGCACCAAGAGCCCATGAACAGGTTTACAGAAATCGTAAACACTTCCATTCGATCAATGCCCTTGTGGTATGTCTGGCGGACCAGATCATCTCCCATGTATGTGTGCGTTTCCCAGGATCTGCCCACGATGCATACATAATGAGGATGAGTCGGATACCCCAGCTGATGTCCCAGCTCAGGAATGAGCGTGCCTGGCTTGTTGGGGAGTCATGGTGTCAGTATCAGTTGTGTGTTCATTGTCTGTCATGTTGTACCCTGTTTTTGCTCAAATGATCTTTTATATTTGATAAATGTAGGAGACTCTGGATACCCCAACATGCCCTGGTTGCTGACACCACTCAGGAACCCGGTCACCCCAGCTGATGTGCGTTACAACGAAGCACATGGGCAGACCAGGCGAGTGATAGAGCGCACATTTGGGCTGCTGAAAACCAGATTTCGCTGCCTGGACCAGACAGGAGGTGCCCTTCAATATTCCCCGGCTAAGGTGTGCAAGATCATAATCGTGTGCTGCATGCTTCACAACTTGGTTGTGAGGAATGAGCTCCCGCTCATCCAGGATGACAGGGACCAACGGCCTCCATCAAGGGAGGATCCAGGCCTCGGGCACGTTGCCAGTGATGAGGAGGAGGAGGAGGAGGAGGTGGATGTCCGGAGACAGCTCATTAACAACTTTTTTACATGAGTGTAAGTATGCAAAGATGTTTGATAATGCCTTTCCTAAGCGAAATGTGTTTATGTAGAACAATATGTTGTGATACGTGTGTGTGTATGCTAATTTACAGGGTCATTGTTGTTGTACAGTGTATGTTAAGTTATGATGGTCACCACTACATTGTTGAACTTACTCCTAGCTTGGCTTCAGAAGTTACAATGGACAATAGTGAGTCAATTATTGGATATGTCATCATAGCAAGTTGTATTTAAGACTGTACTATGTCTCTCCTTCACAGGCTCCTTTGGCTGTTGTGTGGGTACACACAATGCTGTTCCATAATGGAATTTCAATTTGGAACAGTACTCTCTGACAGACAATGTTTTCGATCAGATTTTTCATTTCTTTAGTTTATTTGAATACTTGGAACTGTAATCAGTTTGCTTTTGTGTTGAGCAGAGCTTGTGCCTGTGTAATACCTGTTACACACATTGATGTTTGCCTTGTCTGTTTCCACACATGCTACAATCGTTTATATCCTGTATTTATGCCATGGTGTTCATTTCATTAGACAATGGTCATTGTTTGTGCGGTTCAATGGTCTAATTTGACAACAGTGTGTGCAATGTTTTAATGTTGCATGTGCTATGTGTGTTGTGGTGACCTTGCGTGTCTATCTCTGGTATGTGTCATGTGACATTTATTCACAAGACGGTAGAGGATTTGTCAGCTGGTCCCTAGGATCATGCTGGATTATGCTAAGTTACCCTGATCCAAGCTTACATTTTAGCTTTGTGTCTTAGATTTTTGTGAACATTCTTTCTCTGCTTGTTGTACAAGATGCCTTTGAGTCCACATGAGATCATTTTGGTACTGTTCAAGCGCTGCACCACAAGGTTGAAATTCAAGACTCTTTGTAATGGACGATCTAGTCAGCACGTATTGTTTATCCATGAAATGGTACACTTTTTGACACAAATGAGAAATACTAGCATTACATTGACGCACAGGGGATTCATCTACACAGATGGAAGATTACCTTCTATGAACACGAGCTTTGCTGTGCATATGCTGTAACCAGTGCTCATAGTTTCTAAGGTGAGCGGTTCACCCGATTTGGCACAGAGATCTTCATTAGTATGATAAATATGTCACCATCACAGGGAGGGTGGTGATTTCCACACTGTTCATAAATACACATTTCACCTTTTGTCTTCTATGGAAATGTGGAGATGAATATTGTTTGATTATCATGTATTCTGCTGCTGGTGCGAGCTTGTATACTGCAGTGTAAGACAATGGACAGAGATTGTTCTTTCTTAAACGTGACATTTTAGACTTTACTTAGACTATGCATTATATTTTTGTGGACAAGCATGGGTGAGTGAGCGAGAAGGTGTGTATTGCTTCCGCGACTCTGAGAGGTTGATAGTACTGTGTTCTGGGTGGTAGAATCATTGTGTATCTTCTGTATGTGTTGTTGAGCTAATGGGACACTAGAGGTAGTGGCTCTTTGGATTGTGGATTCTGATGTGCAAGGAATGTCCAACCATCTTTCAATAACGTCCTATTTTATTGTGCATGGTTCTGTATGTGCAGAATCCCTACCACAGAACACAATCACATCATTTGGAGACAGTGCCAGGTTGTGCTGATCATAATTTCAATTGTGGGTACAGTGTATAATTCACAGATGACACAGGGATTGGGTGAATATGATTTTATTAATGCGCATATGATGAATCTAACAGTTAAGGGTAATTGCATTCCAAAGTTTTAAATCCAAAGTTCATGGAGGAGTTGGAAGTGTTGTTAGATGAAAATCTTCCAAGCAAAGTCCACAGTAATTTTAGCAAGTAGTCCAACTTAAACACTCCATCCCATGTGAGAGAGTCCAGGGACTGTCAACAAAGTGAATTCTTTGCACACAATGGAGGATATCCTGAGCATTTCTTTACTTCCGGGGGCGATGCATGGCCATCAGTCTCTCACTTGCCAGTCTTCCTTGGACGGCCCCTCCTCTTCGAAGGGGGGGCCCTCAGTATCAGGCTGCTGCGGTGGAGGGGACTCTATGCCAGACTCCTCATCCCTCACTGTAGCAGTTGCAGATGTTGAGTCAACAGGTGTGGAGTGCACATGGGGAGGTGGGGTAATGTTGGTAGTTATCTGGCGTAGGCATGTGAGTATGTCCCTATGCACCGCTGTGAGATCCTCTATTTTCAACCAGTTGGACTCCATACGGTCCATGTGTTGGTCCATACGGTCCATGTGTTGGTCCATACGGTCCATATGGAGGTCCATCCGGTCAAAACGTGCAGCCTGCTGATGTTTGATGTTGATGGAGCAAGGACTCACAAATGAGACTTGCTTGAATACAATCTCCTCACAGTATTATATATTAAATTTGTATTGTTGTACTAACCTTTGCATTCAAGACATAAATGAGTTAGGTCGCTTGCCTATGTGTTTTACTAATGAATAACGCTTGTCTGTAATCCAAAATGGCCGCTAAAGCGCGGGAACCTTTCTGCGCATGTCTCAACTATATCACGTGTTGTGACGTCCTTCTTTGCTTGGTGGGAAAATTCTGCTTCTGCGCAGTGTGTTCTAAAATGGCTGCTTAATGTTTTCACATGCTACAGCTTGCTCTCGTGTTCTAATTAAATTGTCGTTTCATAATGCTACTAATGCGGGATAGAATTTATAAGTAAATGGGATTAGAATAGAGAGAGTGGGCATACAGTGAAACATTTTATTTGTGATTTTAATATTTTCCTTCTTGTACTTTTATTAGTTCATAAACTTGGGCCTGGGTTTGGTGAACTGAAAGCTCGTGTGACAAAGATTTCGCACATGCACCCTGCGGTAGCAGATCAGTATGAAAGAGATGAAGTCAACTTGGACATCACCCAAGGCCATGACCTGCTGGCCGACACCACACATTCCAAGATGTTCCTGTCAAACTGAAACATTTTACATGAATAAAATACAAATCTGTCATGAGACGGGTGGGAAATAAAGCAAATGTATTAAATTGAATGGGCGGTATGTTTTAAACAATAGGCTTTAGTATAATGAATTAAATCATATGGTGTGAGAATCCACCCCCTGTCCCTGTCCAATCAGAAATAGTGGTCCCATATTTTAGCAACATTAGTGGGAGGTACATGGTGTAGAAGGGTATAATAGATATAGAATTAGCTAATTAGTTAGAGCTTACTCTCAGAACGCACAGAAGAGCTCCAGACCGCCAAGTTGATCGATTGCAGACTGAATCCCTGTTCAGAAGAGGTCCTGAGGAGGGGGCGGTGGAGTCCATTAGAAGGGAGACACGGGAGAATCGAGGAGAAGCAAAGTACCAGAGAGGGGAACGACGCAGGAGTCGTAGGTAGAGAGGTCACCGGTCCTGTCCTGATCCTGGAGGAGGTCTTGCTCTTCATCCTTCCTGGGTCCCATCTTTCCAACTCCTTGGCTAAGGGGTTTGATTCTCGCACTTAGGTAAATATATGCAACCTATAGTTGCGCTGCTGTCTCTATCCTCTCCTTTTCTGAGGGACCGTTATTAATTGATAATCGATTTCTTGCACTGCATCTTTGGTAACCGAAAAAGTACCATGCAGCTCTGTAATTTACTCTGCTAAAATTCTTAGATAAACATTTTAAAACTTCCTGACTCAGTGGTTATTTCAGGATTTATGAACTGTAATGAATGTCACTCATTTTAAACTTCCTAATTAGCAAATGATCCATTGGTAAGTCATTACTCTTCAATCAGAAGGTAATTGGTAGCAGGGATTTGATCAAGAGTAACAACTGACACCCCCAGCGTAAGTATTAGCATAGTGTGAATGTATGGGCCCAAATGAATATCTAGTGTATGAATGTTGTTTGCTAATATCGCGCTGGATCAGTTTTCTGGCTATCAGAGGATGGTTAGGTTTCTACTTTGTTAATTGGGTAATGAGAAATATTTTTATGAACTAACGCCTGTTATTCGTTTAAACGTTTTGTTTTATGTTGTCCAGAATTCCCGGGGAGGAAAATTGAATAGCGGGTGGTAAGTGGAAGCCATACTGCAGTGAGGTTATCTGTCAGGCAGAAATAGTACTGGAAAGTTAAGTAGGGCTATCAGTACTCGTTAGGGACTCTATGTGTGTGAATGATAGCAAAGGAGTACGCTGGTGAAAATTTGATGTTATATCACCTAGAAAGGGTAACATTGAAGAAGTAACGGGTATTTTTGATGCTTGAGTGAAGAGTAAACGGAAGGGTTTTACTCGTAGTGTATGTCTTAGTAAACGGAAAGGGTTTACTAGTGTGGATGAAAACTATTTTTTTCAAGTTAGAGAAACTGGCACGATAGCGAATGTTTTATGCTGTTACTGAATTTTAATTAAGTTCTAGAGAAAAATAAAGTTTTGCGTACGATTTTGTAAAGGGAGGGTTAGCTGCCGGAGAGGGAGCTGACGTCACAAAGCGCCGCGCTGGGATTGGTTGAAACCGCGGGCGTGGAAAACCCTTGTAAAGGAGTGGTCAGTAGTCAGGAGTGACACTGACGTCACAGGTGCCGCGCTGGGATTGGTCGAAACAGCGAGGGACAGAAAAGCGCAGATTGTAAAGGAGGGGTTGGCAGACCAACGTCCCAGAAAGGCCGCGCTAGGATTGGTGCGGAGTCAAAAGTGAACTGAAATCTGATTGGTTGTTAAAATAGAAACAGGATTCTCATTCGATAGAAGATTGCATGTTAAAATACGATCCAACTTTAATAGGAACTCGTCCGGATAGGAGATTCCTAGGTTTTGCAGAATATAACTTTATACACCGGAGATTAGATAGAATGTACGGAGAAAAGAGGAAGATGTCATTCCTACAAAAGATTAAGAATTATCTTAAAAAGGATAAACCAATCAAAACTAGAGAAGGAATTATTATTCCACCAGCTAAAACGCCCGCTTCATTTATGATGATGGAGAGAGGTTATCATACTTGCGTATGGTTAGAGAATTGGATAGAATATACCAAAAATGACGGTGTATTGAAATTCCCCGAAAATGGTACTTTCAATGGGAGGATTCTTCAAAATTTGAGATTGAGGATGAATGATTTAGAACCAAGACCCAGACTAACCCAATACGAAGCCTTAGAAGAGTGTGAAACTGAGGCATTTGAACGTGACCGATCCAGAAGTAGTAGGGGTTACCGAGGATTTTTCCCGAGATACCAGAATGAGTCAAGGGACGGTCAGATGAAACAGTGGAGAAGAGCGATGCTCACTGAGGGACTGTATCCAATATTGACAGAAGAAGAATTTTTAGGGAGCAAATGCACTGAAAAGACAAAACACTTAAATAGGTGCGGAGATTCTGAAGATGAATTTATGGAAGAGTTATTAAAGAACCCTCCACCATATCAGGAAGGGACAAAGGGATGTACTCCAAGTGCACCACCATTAAAGACACCATTGGTACCGCAAATATTGCATGATTCCACACCTAGTAGGGCACTTCATGAGAAAGAAAAAGAAGCCCTAGAGAAAACCAGAGCTGAATTAATACAGAAAATAACACAGTTAAAAGTGCAACCTGATTCTTTGACCATATCTGTAACAATTGGTCCAGTAGTTCCATTGTATAGTGACAAGGTAAACTATCCTCAGGCGCTAGTTACGCCTACTCCTGTGAGCGTTCAGAAACCTGAAGCAGTGGTAATGGTTGAGGATCATTTTAGTGACTGTGAATATGTGGTTTCATTAATGGATCTACCCATTCGAGAATCTGTAAATAGTACTCCCAGAAAGGCTACACCAGGCTGCTCAAAAGAAGTAAATATAATAACCTCATCAGGTTCTAAAAGTGCCACAGTAGTTACTGCAGAAGACTTAGAAAGGTGGGCACAGGGTTCAGACAAACAGACTCCCCCACCAAAGATCACGGACGTTTTTAAATTAAAAGTCGAATTGGAAGAAATAATAGCAGGAAACATAGGGATAGATCGTTTAAATACTTATGATGAGAAGAATTGTTGTTCGCATGCAGAAGTATCACTAGAAATGTAAAAGTATTCCACGAAAAATTGTCAGATTTAGCTTTACAGATGGGAATTGAAATAGGGAAGTCCAAGTTATTACAGAAACCCTATAGAGCAGATTTTTCAGACAAAGACTTAGAAAACATGAATACTTCTGGAAGAAAATTACAAATAAAAGAATTAATAACAGTTTTACAGAAATGGGGGGACTTGGACAAATGGAAGGCTAGATGGACAAAGAAAAAGGAAGAAGCACGATATAGTAGAGCAGCTTCTGAATACGTGATGAAGGAAACAGGGAAAGCAGATCAGATGTATCCGATGCGAGAAGTACCAGGAGGAGGGTACGTACATGTTCCTTGGAGTAGACAGGATATTTTATCCTTTACAAATGATTTCCCAAAGTTAAGAGAAAAGACAATTGAATGGTACAAGCAGGTTGAGAGGTTTGTGAAGGTGTCAAAGGTATTGTTGAAGGACTTAGATGGTCTGTTTGATATAGTGGTACCTGCCGATTTGTGGACAGATTGTAAAATTACAGTTGATTGGCCAAGCGAAGAGTATCCTAGAGATCCAAAGACAGGTGCTCCATCAAATGATGTAATGAAAAAGTATCAGCAGGTGATAACTTACCTGAAAGGGAAAATACCACCAAAAGAGACAGATTGGGTGAAAATAGACAGAACTACCCAAGAAGCCAGTGAATCAGTACATGCGTACTATGAACGTTTATTGCAGGTATTCAAGCAGTATAGTGGCTTTGAGGATATTGGAGACAAGAACATGAGTCAGTTTGTTTATCGATTTGTTTATGGCCTGAAACCAGAGATTTGTCAGATGATTAAACAACACATGCTGTGTTGGCAAGGGAAGCCCGTTGATGAAATTTTTAAATATGCAAAATATTGTGGAGATGACATTGAAGATAGGCACAAGAAATTGCAGGAAAAAGTGATGTGGGCTCAGGTAAAAATGGCTGAAAAACAGGGAATTAATCTGGATAGTCCGAGTGAAAATCAAGGAAAGGATTCTGGAGCGAATGGTGAAACTGGAAATGGTGGAAAAATGAGAGGACGAATGAGCAGAGAAGAGGCTAAAAAGAAATGTCCTTGTCATGGGTGCGGAAAGTTGGGGCATTGGAATGATGAATGTAAAAAGATACGGAATAATAATGGCCCAAATCAAAATTTAAATTCACAGACGCAGAATGACTCACAGCACGGTGTAAATCCTCAGAGTCAGTTGACACCTGCACCTGTACAGGGTAATGTAAGCAGAGCAAAGCACGGTACAGACATCGGATACCAAGGAGGAAGTGATAAGAATGATTATGTAACATCACAGTTTCTTTTACAGGATGATTTCTGTCAGTACAGTTCATGACGGTGCCTAGGAGAGGGGGAGAAGGAGTGCGTACTTGGCACATCCTTACCGGTAGATCAGTCAGGTCCATATATTGAAGGGAATGTAAAGGGTAATGATATTACTTTTCTTTTGGACACTGGTGCTACCCGGTCTACTGTGAGAACAGCAGACATTCCAGACCTTCCTCTCTCTGGAGAAGCTATCCAAGTAGTGGGAGTAGCTAATCGAAAAATTAGAACACCTCTTTCCGAACCAATGGAGGTTAAAATTGGAAACTTTAGAGAAATGCATCAATTTGTAGTGTGCGATTCTAGTCCGGTAAATTTATTGGGAAGGGACTTATTGTGCAAAATTAACTGCACAATATTCTGCACACCGGATGGTGTGGCAATTCAGACCCCTGATGAAGACCATGTGTATAAATTCATGATTGCAAAACAAGGTACAGAGGTAGATGAGATGTTTTCTTTGATAACTAGAGACGAGTTACCAGAGGAATTAAAAACTACAGTAAATCCTATAGTGTGGGATTTCACAGGAAGAGAAGTAGGATTAATGGCCAAAATAGACCCGGTTAAAATTACTGTAAAGGAAGGTGCCATTTTCCCAAATACTAGGCAGTACAAAATGAGGGCAGAAGTAAAAGCAGGAGTCATTGAAGAGATTGACCGAATGGTAAAACAAAACATACTAAAAGAAGTAATGAGTAGTCCATGTAATTCACCAATAATGGGTTTGAAGAAACCTAGTGGAAAATATAGGATTGTTCAGGACCTGCGAAAAATAAATAAGATTGTGGAACCTTGCTGTCCAATAGTGCCAAATCCTGCAGTAATACTATATCAGATCCCTTGGAGTGCAGGATGGTTCACTGTGATTGATTTATGCCAAGCGTTCTTTTCCATACCATTGCACCCAGATAGCCAGTATCTTTTCTCATTTAAATTTGAGAATAAAGTCTATGTATGGAATCGTGTTCCTCAGGGGTACACGGAAAGTCCTTCCATCTTTAATCAGATATTGAAAAAGTGCTTAGAAAAATTAGTGATGCCAGGAAGCTCAGTCTTAGTGCAGTATATAGACGACCTATTGGTGGCGTCTAACACCAGAGAAGACTGTGTTGTCGATTCTATTGCACTATTGAATCTTCTAGCAGAAGAAGGGCATAAGTTTTCACCTGAAAAATTGCAGTTTTGTACAACAGCAGTTAAGCATCTAGGACACCAAATTGAGAGGGGAAAAAGAAGAATAACGTCCGAAAGAGTGAAATTGATCAAGAAAATGCAAATGCCAAATACTCAACAGGAAGTGAGAATGTTCCTGGGAATAGTGGGTTATTGTCGACAATGGATACCAGGATTTTCTCTGCTAGCAAAGCCCCTAATTCAAAGGACAAAAAAGAAGGCAAAGGACCCCGTAGAGTGGGATGATGAAGCTGTAGGAGCTTTTGTAAAATTGAGAAATGCTTTGTGTGCAGCGCCTGCTTTAGGCATGCCTGATTATAAGAGAGAATTCGCATTATTCTGTCACGAGAGAGAAAATTGTGCACTCTCAGTCCTAACTCAGAGACATGGTCTGGATAGGCGTCCTATAGCATACTTTTCTGCTACATTGGACCCAGTGGCGGCCGCATTGCCAGGCTGCTTAAAAGCAGTAGCGGCTACTTGTTTGAGCATTGAACAAAGTGAGTCGATTGTAATGGGACATCCAGTAAAAGTGTTTGTTCCACATGCGGTAGTGATTTTATTGACAAGAACCCAAACTCAGCATCTTACTCCTAGTCGGATGACTAAATACGAGAGAATAATACTAGGTGCTGAAAATGTGACCATAATAAGGTGCACAATAGTGAATTCTGCTACCTTACTACCAGGCCCATACCATGAGGAAGTAAAAGACGATGAAGAATAACATGATTGTTTACAGGTCACAGAATTGTGCACAAAACCACGTCCGGACATTGAGGAACAGCCTCTTAGGAAACCAGATAGGGAGCTGTTTGTTGATGGTTCATGCCAAAGGCATGAAGATGGAAAACTAACTGCAGCATATGCAGTATGTGAATTAACTGGAATAGTCGAAGCATCCTATTTACCAGGAGTAAAATCTGCACAAGTAGCTGAATTGATTGCTTTAATAAAAGCTTGCAAAATTGGGAGGAATCAAAAAGTAACCATATTTACAGACAGCCAATATGGTTACGGGGTTGTGCATGATTTTGGTCAGTTATGGATGCAGAGGGATTTCATGACTTCTTCAGGATCCCCCATTAAAAATGGACAGTTTGTAAGGGAATTGCTGGAAGCAATACAATCACCGAAAGAATTGGCTGTGGTGAAATGTGCCGCACATCAGTCAGGAGATGACTGGGTGGTAATTGGCAACAGATACGCAGATATAGTGGCTCAACATTGTGCCAGAAACAGAATGTCAGTAAATAAAAGGGTGGAAAGAATGGGAATCAGCTGCCAACTTTTACTGTTTGAAACACCTGAAACATGGAATGATGTGAAAAAGTTGCAAGATGATGCTGATGAGAGTGAAAAGAATACATGGATTAAAGTAGGATGTTCTCAAAGAAAAGAAGATGAAGTGTGGATTTGTGCTGATGGCAGACCAGTCATGCCTGACTGTTTGCTCTCACAAATGGCTAGGAAGTATCATGGAGACACACACATAGGGAGAGATGCAATGATTAGGCTTTTCAGACAAAATTGGTACAATCCTAAATTCAGAGCTGTAGCAGAGAGTCTTTGTCAGAGATGTTTAACCTGCCAAATGCATAATCCCGGCAGAAAAACGATAATTGGGTTTGGGAAAATTGGAAAGGCAGAGGGTCCATTTATAAGACTCCAGTTTGATTTCATCCAATTAGCACCATGCAGAGGGCTGAAATATGTACTTGTCATAGTGTGCCTGTTTTCAAAGTGGGTGGAGGCTTACCCTACCAGGAGGAATGATAGTATTACAGTCGCAAAGTTGTTGCTACGAGAACTCATTCCTAGGTTTGGTTTTCCAGTAACTTTGGAATCGGACAGAGGAAAACACTTTAACAGTGAAGTGATTCAAATAATTTGTGAAGCATTTCAAATTGAACAAAAGTTGCACTGTGCATATCGTCCAGAGGCTTCTGGAGTGGTTGAACAACTGAATGGCACAATAAAGTCCAAATTGGGAAAAATGTGTGCATCAACATCATTAAGTTGGCCAGATGCATTACCACTTGTTCTGATGGGACTCAGAAGTATTCCGGATAGAAATACTGGATTGAGTCCCCATGAAATAATGATGGGAAGAGCAATGAGACAAGCACATGTTCCCATTAACAAACTGGTGAATATATCTGATGATATGGTACTGGATTATTGCAAAGGATTGGCTGACCTAGTGCGTTCTGTCTCTCATCAGGTTGGAGAAGACGCAGTTTCCAGGCAGCCTGAACAAGAACATGATCTGAATCCTGGTGATTGGGTGGTAGTAAAGAAACACACCAGAGAAACGTGCCTATCACCTAGGTGGAGTGAACCTTGTCAGATCATTCTGATTACTAATACTGCTGTGAAGTGTGCAGGATTTCCTAATTGGATTCATGTAAGCCACACTAAAAGAGTACCAGAGCCTGAAGAAGAAAGACCTCAGACAGTAACGAACACTGAGGAAGCTGAAGGTTGCCCAGCTGAAGAATCTCAAGAGCAAGATTCAAGGGAAGCTGACGAAGAACAACCGAGTACAAGTCAGGACTGGATACCAGTAGTGGAAATTCCTGAAGTTTACCGAACAAGAAGTCAAGTAAAACTACAAGAAATTACAGAAGATCAGATAGGTGAAGAAGAAGCAGCTCAGGAAAGAGAAGAAGAAGAAACAATAAGAGAACCTGAGCAGGACCAGATAGGGAGAGAAAACTGGGCTCAAAATATTGGAGAACAAAGAGATTTTGAGCAGGGACAGACAGGTCTAGAAGAATGCGGTCAGGCTGCAGAAGTACAAAGTGCAATAAGCCCTGATCAGGACCGGATAGTTCAAGGGAAATACATTCATACAGAAGATTTCGAAATACCTGAACCTGAAGACGAAAATATAGAACAAAGTCAGCCATTAGAAACTGACAGAGAAACTGCTGAAGAGAAATCAATCAGACCTGAAAAGAAACAACTAGAAGAAACTATAATTGTCGAGAACAAAACTGTGACCAAACTTGAAAATAAAAGTACTTTCGAAGAAGAAAAAGAAGAGACAGTGCAAACACAGAAACAAAGAAAAGGTGATCATTGGCCAAGTGTCATTAAAAGATTGAAATACCACGTAACAACCAGAAGTGAAGATCCAGATCAAGTAAACGAAGTATCAAGTCAAACAGAACAAGAAAATAAGTTTAAGAAACGAAGAAGCAAAAGACTGAAACTCATTAATAACAAGTTTAAAGGTCCTGATTGGACTTATATCATTCTTGAAGACTACGAAAGCTCAGATTCAAGTGAAAGTGGTGACGAAGGAACAAGTGCAGAACTGATCTATGAAACAGAAACAAGACCACCTTGATAAAGTGAACCGTTGAAAACGAAAACTAAAGAAAACAGATAAGAAGAGCAATCTTCCTTGTCAAAAAGTCCGATGATAGAGTTTCTGGGAGACCAAAACGAAAATGTTGTAGGAGATGCTGTGCTATATGCATATGCAGTCTAGTAGTAGTACTCGTAGTATGGTTAGTACTGATTGTAGCAATTCCATATCTGATGATAATGGATAAAAAGATTAACAATGAAACGAAGGAGAGATTAGATAACTTGAAAGGTAATAGAGTAGAACTAATGGCAGAAGACGATTCAGAATTTCACCATGAAGTAACAGATAACGACACTAGTTTAAATGTTTTCACAAAATTATTGTTTCAATACGTAGACACCATGGAAGTTAGTAATTGTTATGTCTGTATGAAGTTACCAGAATCCGCAGCAGAAGGATTAACAAATCATCACTTACCATTGACTTATGGCATATCATGTAGTGTATTAACAAGTTTGTTTTATAGAACAGAAAGAATTCAGTATTATTATTCAAACTTAGATGTGATATTTTCTGAGGTTCCAATTCGCAAGAGTATGAACCCAGTGCTTAGTAGTCTAGATGCACAGTTTATGGGAGAGTTTTTCTTAACAATGAAGTCCATAGACATAACACATGCACATAGAAACAACCTAACATGTTCTTTACATGAAGAAGAAAAGATATTTTTGAATTTAGTAGAAGATAGAAGACAAGATTTTCAAAGGAAAGCTTCTGAGCATAAGGCTCACTTGCCACCTTGGGCTGAGAAGGAGGGTAGTTACACACCTGGAAAGGCTCAAGCTGCTATGGCTCTGGATTTTGTAAAGACAGGGAAAATTTGTCTACATAGATTAAGGACTGAATATAATAATGTTTTCATCGGTACCAGTAAATGTGAACACAATTTCTTAATTTTGGGAGGTTGGGGACTCAAAGGAGGAACAGATTCAGTTTTTCCTGGAATCTATTATGTGTGTGGGAATAAGGCTTACTTTAGGCTTCCTGCACGGTGGTATGGAAGTTGTTATTTTGGAATAGTATTTCCAAAGATATACCACGTAAAAAGAAACACTGTCAACGATGAAAACAATGGATTAATACGTAACAAAAGAGCTAGTTTTTCAGAAATTGTAGGTGATATATTCGGTGCATTGATACCTTCAGTGGGAGTAATACTGAACTCAAGGAGAATATGTAAATTATCTACAGTGGTTGATCGTTTATCAACGGATACTGCTGGAGGCTTTCTAATGATTAATGCGGAAATGGTTGCGATTAGATCTATGGTTATGCAAAATCGACTTGCTCTTGACATTATATTGGCAAAAGAGGGTGGAGTCTGTAAATTATTGAAGACGAAACACTGTTGCACTTATATACCTGATAAAAGTGCAGAAATTGGAACATATATACAGAATATAACAAAACTTGAGAAGGAACTGAAACCACTGGAAGTTGATAATGTATGGGAAAGATTGACAAATAGTATAGCGTCAATTGGTACCTGGTTTTCTAATATAGGGAAAGGACTTATAGGTAAAGTGTTAATACCCTTAGCGGGAATAGCAGTAATAGCATTGACAATAATAATATGTTGCAAATGTTGTAGAAAGAATGGAAACTATAATGTGAACGGAAAGGAAAGAAGAGAAAATTAGGTGAAATAGAACTTGAAGATTTGAGAAGTGAATTATACAAGAAACTGAAGGGAGGTTTGAAAGATAGAAAAAGTAAAAATGAAAATGAAAATGTAATATGCTAAAAGTTGGCATCTGGTTGTGGGTAATATTTGATGGCTCAGAAACGCCATCAGAGAGGGGATTGATGGAGCAAGGACTCACAAATGAGACTTGCTTGAATGCAATCTCCTCACAGTATTATATATTAAATTTGTATTGTTGTACTAACCTTTGCATTCACAACATAAATGAGTTAGGATGCTTGCCTATGTGTTTTACTAATGAATAACGCTTGTCTGTAATCCAAAATGGCCGCTAAAGCGCGGGAACCTTTCTGCGCATGTCTCAACTATATCACGTGTTGTGACGTCCTTCTTTGCTTGGTGGGAAAATTCTGCTTCTGCGCAGTGTGTTCTAAAATGGCTGCTTAATGTTTTCACATGCTACAGCTTGCTCTCGTGTTCTAATTAAATTGTCGTTTCATAATGCTACTAATGCGGGATAGAATTTATAAGTAAATGGGATTAGAATAGAGAGAGTGGGCATACAGTGAAACATTTTATTTGTGATTTTAATATTTTCCTTCTTGTACTTTTATTAGTTTGTAAACTTGGGCCTGGGTTTGGTGAACTGAAAGCTCGTGTGACAAAGATTTCGCACATGCGCCCTGCGGTAGCAGATCAGTACGAAAGAGATAAAGTCAACTTGGACATCACCCAAGGCCATGACCTGCTGGCCGACACCACACATTCCAAGATGTTCCTGTCAAACTGAAACATTTTACATGAATAAAATACAAATCTGTCATGAGACGGGTGGGAAATAAAGCAAATGTATTAAATTGAATGGACGGTATGTTTTAAACAATAGGCTTTAGTATAATGAATTAAATCATATGGTGTGAGAATCCACCCCCTGTCCCTGTCCAATCAGAAATAGTGGTCCCATATTTTAGCAACATTAGTGGGAGGTACATGTGTAGAAGGGTATAATAGATATAGAATTAGCTAATTAGTTAGAGCTTACTCTCAGAACGAACAGAAGAGCTCCAGACCGCCAAGTTGATCGATTGCAGACTGAATCCCTGTTCGGAAGAGGTCCTGAGGAGGGGGCGGCGGAGTCCATTAGAAGGGAGACACAGGAGAATCGAGGAGAAGCGAAGTACCAGAGAGGGGAACAACGCAGGCGTCGTAGGTAGAGAGGTCACAGGTCCTGTCCTGATCCTGGAGGAGGTCTTGCTCTTCATCCTTCCTGGGTCCCATCTTTCCAACTCCTTGGCTAAGGGGTTTGGTTCTCGCACTTAGGTAAATATATGCAACCTATAGTTGCGCTGCTGTCTCTATCCTCTCCTTTTCTGAGGGACCGTTATTAATTGATAATCGATTTCTTGCACTGCATCTTTGGTAACCGAAAAAGTACCATGCAGTTCTGTAATTTACTCTGCTAAAATTCTTAGATAAACATTTTAAAACTTCCTGACTCAGTGGTTATTTCAGGATTTATGAACTGTAATGAATGTCACTGAAAAGAAGACGACAACCAGGTACATCTGTTGTCTTCTTTATTGTAGTCCTCACCCTCAGCTTCCCCGGCAGCAACTGCCCGATCCCCGCATTCTAGGTTCCACGCAGGGAACACAGAGAAGGAATGCACGAGATGACAGTGCACGGGATCCCCACACACCCCCTTTCCTTCACAATAAAAACAGCAAGAAACACAGCAAAACTAACAAATAAAGGAAAAAAAAAACACGAGGCAAAGAAACAAAACTTAATACCTAACATAATCTTGGAATTTGGAGGGAGCAACCCTGGTTCTGGAAGAACATTCCCGGGGAATAATTTCCCTAGAATGAGTAGGTACACTCCCATTACCAGCCATAGGAGGCACAGCAACGTAAGGTGTATGGACACCGAATTTCCCTCTCACATACTCAGCTTTTGACTCAGGCACCACAGAGATAGCACTTTTGTTCCAAATTTTACCGTTCTCTAACACAACCACATGGTCTCTCACTTCCCTCACTCTAACTGGAGGAGAAAACCGAGAGAACCCTTTGCGAACAAGTATGGGTTTCTTCACCCTCACCCAGTCACCACTGCACACAGGAGATGTTCTAAAACAATTTAACGCATACTTAGACTGAGCAGCGGCCCTGACATCAGCTACATTGCTCAGTTTTTCCAGATCAACATCCTTTCTCAACATCCAATCTTTGTTCAGCTTGGAACCGGCCACTCTACCTCTTAACAAGGTGAAAGGAGACATGCCTGTACTCGCGTGGGGAGTGACTCTCATAGCCCACAACATATCAGAGATAACCTTCCGCCAGTCAAAACCATTGATAAAAGCCAACTGTAGTTGATCCTTAATGACACGGTTAAGGCGCTCAACTAAACCATTACTGCGGGGATGATACAGGGAGGTAAGGATATGCTTAATGCCATGTTCCTTCAAAAATTCTTGCATCTCCATGGACACCAACTGGGTGCCGTTGTCAGTCACCAACTCTTCTGGGAACCCCTCACGAAGAAAAACTTCCCTGAAAAATCTGATGATAGTAGCAGAATTGATGCCATCCACAAACCTCACTTCAGGCCACTTAGACATGTAATCAATTAACACTAAAGCGTATTTGGGAGAATTTCCCATCCCACCAAAAGGACCAGCCACATCGAAAGCCAACTTGCACCAAGGTGAATCTTTAACTACAACAGGATTAATGGAAGAAGGATAGGTCACTTGAGTTTTATCACTCAAAACACACGCACCACAATCACGGACACAATGTTCAACAGATCTGTCCACACCAGGCCACCAAAAGTCTTCCCTAACTCTCCGCTTCATGGCACGAATGCCAAGGTGACCATTGTGAGCCAGATCAAGGACTTTCTTACGAATGGATATGGGTACGACCAACAACCCACCCCTCCGCAAAATTCCATCCACTAAAGATAATTCATCACACACTCTCTTGTAGGGAATCAATTCAGAAGTGAGATTCATATTGTTGGGCCATCCATGAACCATGAAATCTATCACCTTGGTAATTTCAATGTCTTCAGACAAAGCTAGCTTCCAATCAGACTCAGAGAGAGCAGTTCCAACAGAATCAGCCATAGCACCAACAGCACACACCATCTCCAAGTCTTCGCCAATATTGTCAACAACAACTTCAGTAAGGGGTAATCTGGACAGGCAATCAGCCACATGATTCTTTACACCAGCCACATATTCCAGATGGTAATTAAACACATTCAGTCTGTACTGCCACTTAGCTATGCGTGGAGTGGCCCTGCCACCACCTTTAGTGGTGAAAAGATCTACCAAAGGCTTATGGTCGGTTCTAAGAGTAAATTCATTTCCCCACAAAAAGTTCCAGAAATACTGTACACCCCACCATAAGGCCAGAGCCTCCTTCTCAATTGTAGAATAAGTGTTTTCTGCCCCCCAAAGTGTCCTTGAGGCAAAAGCAATGGTTTCTTCCTTATTATCAGTTCTCTTCTGCATAAGGACAGCCCCTAAACCAACGTTGCTGGCATCAGTAGTGACGATACAACGATCATTGATGTTGAACAACTTCAAAGGGCGTGCTTGAACAATTGCCTCCTTAAGAAGTTTGAAGTCACGACCACACTCATTAGACCACACATACTTGGCATTCTTTTTCAGAAGCTCACGTAAATGCACTGTTCTATCAGAAAAATTGGCCACAAATTTAGCATAGTATTCAACCAGCCCCAGAAAGGAACGAAGCTGGTCTTTGTTCTGAGGTTCAGGTGCATCTTGGATGGCATCTAAGAGTTTAACCTTCGGCTCAACTCCATTCCCAGAAATGTGGTGCCCCAAATAATCCACACCATCTTGGAGGAACTTGCATTTATCTTTTCTTAGCGTTAGACCACTAGACTTGATTATCTCCAATACATCCTTGACTCTAGAATTATGCTCTAGTTCAGTTTTGCCATGAATTAGAATGTCATCCTGGAAAAACACGACTCCTGCAGTGTTCTTGAATAAATTACCCATGAGGCGTTGGAACACTGCAGAAGCCGATGCCAGACCAAATGGCATACGTAAGTAGCGAAATGCACCTTCAGGTGTCACAAATGATGTGAGATGTCTAGAATCCTTAAACAATTCCACTTGATGATAAGCGGAGGAGATGTCAAGTGAAGAAAAGTAGTTTGCACCCTCCAAGGTTGCCAGCATCTCATTGATGTTGGGTAAGGGCTGGCGGTCCACCCAAATGCAAGCGTTAAGATCGCGCAAGTCCACACACATCCTGAGAGACTTGTCGGCCTTGCGCGCCAAAACAATGGGGGATAACCATTCAGACCCCTCAATAGGCTCGATTACGCCCATGGTGCACAAACGCTCGAGTTCACGTTTGAGTTCACAACGTAGACTCAACGGCACTTTGAGCACCTTGTGTGCAACAGCCTTGGCATCTTCTTTGAGAACAATGCGGTGCTGAAAACCTTTAAGTTTTCCCAACTCTCCACTGAAAATACTAGGATACCTTTGAATCCAATGGTCACTAGATAAGCGTGCACCAGTGATAGTGTGTACAGGAGAAACAGAGAGGGAATCACAATAAAATTGTTTAGCATCACGTTTAGACAAAACCATATCCGGATGATTAGGATCTAGAATTATCCCGAGCTCACCTTGCTCCTCCCATCCTAATAAATTTGCACCATCCTGCACAATGTACACTGTTCCATGTGCAAAATCCCCTTTGAATTCAAAATTTCCCTTAAACTTCCCAAGAACCTCCACTCTTTTCCCCCCATAGGCAAAGATTTTTATGTTAGACTGATTTACTTGGACATTATACAGTCTTTTGAAATCCTTGTTGTTGATGAGGGTAAAAGGAGAACCAGAATCCGCAAGAAATCTAACACTCGTGCCATTCAAACTTATCACACATGCCGGAGATTTCCTTTTACCCGGTTGATCTATGGAAGCTATTTCCACAATACCCTCTGACTGTATGGAGGAAGAAGACAACATTAGTAACATATTATCATTGTCATTATCATTATCCTCCCCAGAATCAGCACACTCCTCCACAATAGTCTTCACAGTTTGTGGCGGTCTCTTGTTCGTCACAATAGCCTTGCACATGCGTGCCAGATGACCTTTCTTGCCACATTTGAAACAAGTTTGAGTTACTGCATAACAAAACTTAAAATTTCCCAGGTGAGATCTGCTCCCACACCGATAACAAGAGAGATCGGATCTTTCTGATTTGGATTTAGATGCAGGTTCAGAAATACGAGGCACATTAGTGTTGTTTCCTTTAAGAGAATTGTTGATGGGTTTGGAGCTAACTAATTTAACTACGTTTGAAGGTGTGGCTCCACTCATTTCCATCATACAAAACTGGGAATGTTCGATGCTTCTAGCTAAGGTTAGAGCAGTTTCCAAATCTGGATCCTCAGAAGATAAAAGTTTCTGCTGAATCTTCTTATTACAAGTGCGTTCAATCAGCTGATCACGAATTATCTCATCTCTGAATTCTCTGTAATTACATGTGACAGCTAGAGTTCTAAGTGCGGCTACAAAGTCATCGATTGATTCACCTGGAAGTTGTGCCCGTTGCAGAAATTTGTGACGCTCAAGTACGGTATTTCTCTTAGGATTGAATCTCTTGTCTAAGGTTTTGATAAGAGAAGCATAATCATCTATGATCAGAGAATCTCCATCATTGCCTCCAGTAACATGAGTGCTCACAACTTCCAAAGGTAGGGCCTTTAAAATAGTCCTTCCTTCTGAGCCCAAATTATACACCAGTAAGGCTTTTTTCTTCTTAGGGACAAAAGTGTCACCATCAATTGCTTCTAGATAAGCATCAAATGTCTCTTTCCATTGTTGCCAATTGATAGGAGGAGTGCCAGGTGATTGCAGAAAGGGAGGTGGTGCAAGAACGCGATCCATTGAATGACTATGCGTGGGTGAGTTGCTGCCTCAGAATCACAGTCACTTAAAAATGAAATTAGAAGTGGAATACTTGGTGTGCGGGTCAGTGTGGCAAATTAACTTTGTTTGGGGTCACTGACGCGCTTGGTGTGTGTGTCACCATAAGAGCAACTTGCAAAACGAAAAAAATGAACAATTTTATTTATTTTTATTTTTTATTTTTTTTACTCCTTAACTTCACATGGATGACACACCAGGTGTGCGTGTCACTGATGAGTTTACAATACGTATTGGATGTGTCACCGTTAATATGCCGCTTTGAAGAAATAAAACCAGCAGATGTTGCACTAAAAATGAAAATCCCTTAGAAAAATAATCGAGTAAGAACATTCAAAATGGCGCTTACGTTGCGTCAAAAGCGTGTCTCGTGCAAGCTTGCCAAAGGACAGTAGGTCAGCGCACTAGTCTTTGTTGAAGACGCGCGTGCGTGGAAAGTCTTGAGGGTTCGATGAAGAGATCAGCGCATTCAAATGTCAACGGGAGCAGAGTGACAAAGCAGGCAAAAAGGCAAAGAAATAGGGAACAGCTCACCACGACCATCGGCGAGAATGCGGTTTTCAGGACGATGCTCTCCAATTTCACCAGGGAGAGGTCGTGGGGGCACAAGGAACATTCCTTCAGCAGACCCTTCAAACGAGACGCACGGACATTGTCTCGAAGCAAGAGGACAGCCGGAGCGTTTCGTAACACACCTCGAGGAAGACTGAAGGCAGGACAGCTCGTCGCCACTGAAAAGAAGACGACAACCAGGTACATCTGTAGTCTTCTTTATTGTAGTCCTCACCCTCAGCTTCCCCGGCAGCAACTGCCCGATCCCCGCATTCTAGGTTCCACGCAGGGAACACAGAGAAGGAATGCACGAGATGACAGTGCACGGGATCCCCACAGTCACTCATTTTAAACTTCCTAATTAGCAAAGGATCCATTGGTAAGTCATTACTCTTCAATCAGAAGGTAATTGGTAGCAGGGATTTGATCAAGAGTAACAACTGACACCCCCAGCATAAGTATTAGCATAGTGTGAATGTATGGGCCCAAATGAATATCTAGTGTATAAATGTTGTTTGCTAATATTGCGCTGGATCAATGTCCCTGAGGTTCCCAACAACCTGGGCAAAGTCTCCGGTGCATTCGCGATATACATCATATATGCGTTGCAACTCGGGGTCAGCTTGATCTCCGACACCAGCTGTGGGACGTGTCCTCCCACCACACACCCTCACACCACTCCTAACCCTACCCGCATGGACATTGCCTGGCGTTGCACGCACTGACAGCTCCTCTCCTCCTTCATTGTTGACAGGGCTGGTGTTTCCTGCCAACTCCAGAGTGGCCTGTGTTGCTGTGCTCCCAGTGTTTTGTTGTCTGGGTGTGTCCGTGGGGATCCTGGGCATCTGGATGTTCACAGATGTTGCCGGAGTGGTCGCTGGGGCTGGTGATCGTACTGGTGCCGCATACTGACCCACACCAGAGGTGCCAGGTTGGTCCACATCGCCCGAGGAGGTGTGAGAGTCATCCCCACTGGAGGTCTCAGTGTCCGACGTAGTGCTGGAGGTGCTGGTGGACTCAGAATCGTGTCCAGATGATGACCTCAGTTCAGGAGTGCCTGTGGGTAGAAGAGGGAAACAATGTTAGTTGTGTATTTTCACATGTTATGGTGTCATACACAGACAAATGTGAAGATGTTGTGGATAATGTAGCGTTTCCTTCAAATTTATACTCATCAATCATCACAGACACTGGGATATTTGTTCATGGGACATTGGGATTTAGTAAAGATGTGCTTTACTGTGCATGTCCAGCTCTGTGCATCAATGTGCATGTCTTTTTATCCTTGACTGTACGAAGAAATTCATTGTCAAGTGACACACTGTGCATGGCCCAGGTGTGTTGTTATTTCACACATCAGTGTTTTCACTATGACTTACATACTGTAACAATTCTGATGTTTAGCAAGATTTGTGCATCTGTGCTTGCCTTTGTGCATGTTTGTAACTGTCACATTGCTGAGGTGATATACATACTCACTATCCTGAATCTGTGTCAGCATTTACTAATTTAGCTTGGATGAATGTGTTGATGTGAACCATCAATGACATCACATGTGTGACATCGAATGCAATAGCAACGCGTTTGTTATGACAAATGCATTGTTACATGGCAGTCCATTGAAACACAAGTCATTACATTGACATGCAGTAGGGGATTCGCTAACATGAGTGGTTGTATAATCAGATATTTGTATGATCTGACATTCCCTACTGTTGCACACACTGGACTTGTAATGGTAAATTGTATCAGTTCGTAATCCTGCGCAGTACCTACAGCAAGTTTGTGTGATATTTTGCGTTGTGATGTTCTGCAATGTAACAACACAGTCGTTGTTATGCCTGTGTTGTTTTTGCAGGGTTTGTAAATGTATGCAATGTGGGAAGACATATTTGTGTTGCTATTTCTCATCACTTTGCACACATGTGAATATCTTTCTGTAGTACATTTTGTCGCAGCTTACTTTTGCGCATGATCACTTCATGTACAATCTACTTGTTCTCCATGGACAGAGGAGTTTCCCAAGGATGATCAGTTGCCTTTTCATGGTCAGGGATGTGAGGTACAGTGTGTTTAGTACTTGAGTTAGGCTGCGTTGACTTCTACCCCTCTTCCCAATGGCAAACAGACCAGCTTACTCAGCATTGACAGAGGATCAATGACAGTGAAGGTAGTGTAGTTCAAGGATGCTGACACCGCTGACTGATGTTGAAGTACAATGCAAGACACAACAATGCCTTGTGCACATGACACAACCCAAGAGTGTCAGCCATCTTGCATTGCACCTCACATCTACTGTCAGATGGGCATTGTTCCTGATGTGTGTTTTTAGTGTGTGTGGTTTGTGTTATGTGGTGTGACTGCTAACTAGACTGTGGCCTGTCCTCCACGCACATTTGGGGCATGCACAGTGAGGGCACATGTGACTAATCTTTACCTGCCAGTGTGTGGAATGAACAGTTAAGGTTATGGTCTGTAGTTGTGTGAGTAGGCCAAGAACTGGCTGTCAGTTTTTCCTAATTCGTACATGATGCCCCTGTGTAGCCATCTTGACAGGGCATTTGCATTCACTCTCAGGGACAGCATAGTGACAGGTGTGTTATTGTGGGAGTGGGGGTGGGTATGTGACGAGTGGGTGCTGGTGGCAGTAGTCATAGCTTCCATTCCTCCTCCCACCCAGACCAAATGTGCCAGCATGTACCATGGTTCCTTGACAGTGAGTACAAAGTTAAATTCAAGATATCTGGCTGTGATATCTGTGGCTGTGTATTTGAGGTAATTTTAGACTATTTGGACATGTACTCACTAGGTTCCGGTATTCCAGCTAATCCAGTTATGGCCTCCGGTGGGAGGAGGTCCCGCACCTTCACCTCCCAGGTGGTGAAACGCACCGGTTTATGATGGCCACCGCCAGTCTTGTTGCTCAGGGCATGTTCTCTGGCAATCAGCTTCTTAACCCTCCTGCGTACATCATAGTACCGGTTCCGGATATCCTCCTTTGTGCGCAAGGTAGGTGAATGGGCATTCACCTTGTTGACAATCCTCTCCCACATCTTGGTTCTCTGGGACTGGGAGGTCTGTTGGGCCAAGGTGCCAAATAACTGTGGCTCAACTCGGATGATTTCATCAATCATGACTTCCAACTCAGCATCTAAGAACTTTGGATTCTTCTTTGGGGGCATGGTGATGGGTGGTGGTGGAGGTGTATGTGTGTGTGAAGGTGAGGGTGAGTAAGTGTGAGTGGAGGTGTGTTTCAGTGGTGCTAGTTGTGTGGAGGTTGTGTGGTGCATGAGTTGTGTGTGTTTGTAGTGGGTAGATGAGTTGTCTGTGTAGTAGTGTAGTCTGCTTGCATGTCTGTCGAAGTAGCAAATGGTGTTGGGAAGTTTTTGCTCCTTTATATAGGTTGAGTTGTGGGTGTGTCTCAATATTTAAATTTAGTTTTTTTGTAGATGACAATGCATTTTTTGGTAGTCTTTTTTCTGTTTCTATTGTATTATTTTTTCAGGATTATGTAAGTCATTTTGACGGCACATGATGCTTGTTCTTGTGTTATTTGTTTTGTCCAAGTCTGTTCCATTCATACTAGGCTATGTGGCATCGTTCGCGTATGAGTCTGTTGCGTCGTGTATGTGCTTGGCTGTGTAGAATCGTTCGCATACGTGTCTATTGGGTTGTGTTGATGCTGGACTATGTGGCATCGTTCGTGTCCGAGTCTGTCGTGTCGTGTTAATGCTTGGCTACATGGAGTCGTTCGCGTACGTGTCTGTTGCGTCGGGTTGATGCTTGGCTATCTCGAATCTTGCGCGTACGAGTCTATCGCGTCAGGCTCCTTTCCTTCCGACTCGGCCGTAAAAAAAAATTCCGGCCGAGTCGGTTGTAAATTTCAAGCATCGCATCGTACTCAGCCATTTGGAAGGTGTGTGTACGGTTCGGTCGGGAAATATGACGGGTCCGTGTCAGGAACAACGTTTTCCAGCCGAAATCGGAATCGACCCCATAGTGATGTAAAATGTGAAATGCAGGAAAAGTGTTGTTATATCCCGCATAGAGGCCCTAATGTACATTCGTTCGTACATGCCCTAAAATGGACGTATTCATATTTACCCTAATATGGTCATATTCGTACTTGCCCAACTATGGTCACGGCCGCATATGCCCAATTGTGGTCACAACTGTACATGTCCTATTATAGTATGATTCCTTATATAGGCATGCTCTTTCACCTACAGTGGTCCCAGCTAGTACACAACGAGCTCTGAGGGCTGAACGTTATCTATCCTGTGGTTTTGAATTCAGCAGGGTTCTTCCAAACACAGGCCCACACTGTACTCATTAATTATGCATGGATCTCTAAGAATATACCACCAGCATAATAAGTATGTACAAAGTTCACCCCTGACGTCTTCCTCATGTCCAATACAAACCATACTGGGCACCGAGACTCTTCAGGGTATAAATATACCACATCTTGCCCCGGGTAGGCAGAGGGAACCGAGACTTCCATGCTGACACACTGACCAGAGACGTTGAGGCTCCTGCATGCAGTCGCTCCAACTGACCGTGGTCTGACACAACCCGGACGGGGTGTCCAACTTGAGACCAGGACAGGGCTCCACACTCTCTCTATTCAGGTATGGGGGTTCGACTAAATCCTAGGACGATTCTTGGCTCTTAGCTTCTAAGTCTTAAACAGAAAGGACGAACCCTCAGTGTGGATGTGGTACAATCACTAATTACGTTAGTACATGGACCCACTAGGTTTGTTTAAAAGACCCCTCACACACCAACCTAGTTGGTGTCATGCTTCATCATTGGGGTCCCAACCGGGTGGCCGAATGCCGCCCGGTTGTGCTACAACGCCTGGTTACAGCGGAGCTGGTTGGTGTATATGTGAGATGTGATGTAAATTAAAAATATCTCTGAGAATCCTTGCCTGTAAACTTTATTAGTGGCGGCTCAGGATATGGTTAAAAATAAGTGTGGTGCAACTAGAATCGGAAATTGTTATCCCTAGTTGACTAAGTGTGTGGTCAACATGTTTCAGCCCACAATGGGAATTACGTGGGGCTTTCTTCAGGACCGTGTGGTGAAAAAGTGAGTGGCAAAGTGAGTAGTGCCACGTGAAAAGAGTAAAATGGTACCTACACACGCGCTAAGGTGTGTGGACTAAGTGTCTCCGTACTTACGGACACTGAAAAAACCTGTGGGAGGAAAGAGACAGCACAAAACATATATATGCATTATTATTAAGCAACATAAAATGCAATCTTACATCGGTACTATGGGCTGGTACAAAGGCCGACCCTGTGATTGTACGCATGGTTTAAATGTCGTGAAACATGCTGCATGCGAAGAGTGACAAGCAGCCTATATTGATCGCACCAGTCTTATAGATGCTATGAAGCTGTAGAGCTTCCAGTGAGATCGAATAGCTACATTTGCTCTGGGTGGTAAACTAAACATAAATTGTCGTAAGTCGGCACCCTAAAACTGTGGATGATCCAAGGCCACCGTAAGTGGTGGTCATGTGGGGCACTGTGCAGAAAATATCTACAGTGGCGGTAGTGCCTATCAAGCGTGGGCACATGTAATCATGCGGTGCGTGCAGCAGTAGCATTTGACACTAGTAATCACGCGGCGCGCTGAGGCTATATTAAAAACAATTAAAAAGGGAGAGCTTCTGCTAGCAACGCTATACATTGAGGCATAGTTACACTATGTGTGAGATTGGGCCGCCGATAGGGACTCGGGAGGGGTCACATCCGATGACCGAATCTGGAGAAAAGAGAAATGTGGAATGAGCACGAAAGCACAAGTGTGCTTAGATCCTGCTGTGGGAAAAGGAGAAGTTACGCAACCTTACTTGGTATCGAGAAGGAACCTGGCTAAGAACCTAGTGCGGTATCCCATCATCCCGGCTGGTGTGTAGCCCGGGAGGGAGGATGCTATTTAAGCCCATGGTCTCCCTGGAGTACGTGCCGATATGCTCGTGGAGGGAACGCGTTGCCGTGCGCAGTCACTCGGCTGCATCTGGGAGCCCTGAATGAGGCGGGTGCGCATGCGCAATGGTTCTGGTGTAAATGGAAAAGAGGGCGGCCATATTGGAATGGTCCGGTAATGGAAACGAGCTGCTTGAACTAAAAGCAGAATGGCCAAGATACTGTAAAATAAGGGTCTCTAAGAGAGAAGAGCCCAAAGTGAGGAAACATACACTAAAAGTAATGCAAAGAAAAGGCGAAAAATGCACGGCAAGGTGTGCCAGGGGCCCAAAGTAAGGGCCTGAAAATGAAATATAAAGTCATAGGTAGATGGAAACTGTTATGTGGCGATGCCATCTCTGCAAGGGCTTAGCTATAGGAGGGATGCTCAATGGAAAAGTGAGCAAAGATATAGTAAAACGGGGTTTATGTTCTCCTGAGACTGTTCCAAGGAATGTTGTCGTTGAGGCCAATTTTGTCACTGGACAGGCGATAAATCCATCTTTGCTCCTTCTCCAGGAGGCGACTCTCGATATTAGGTAGACTAGGGTCCAGTGCTTCTATAATGACCCAGCGCATGTCATTGGTCGTATGGCCTACTTCAATGAAGTGGTTTGTCATGCGGGTTGTGTTTCTCTTACAGCGTATGGTGCTGCGATGTTCGCAGATCCTTTTCTTGATCTTGCGATTAGTCATGCCAATATAGATGAGATTACAGGGGCAAGTAATGCGGTAGATCACGTGTTCTGTGTTACAGTTCGTATGTTGTCTCAATTGCCACGTTTTCCCTGGTTCCAAACTGAGGCTTTTGGTGGTTTCAGTGATGTGACATACACTGCAGTTACCGCAGGGAAAATGGCCCACCACGCCCGGGAGCCCCCAGGCATTGAGGACAGTGTGAACTGGCCTTTGTTGTGGCTGTGGTCGGGTGGAAACTATAGCGTCTTTGATTGACCGGGCTCTCTTGTTGGAAAAGAGTGGAAGTTCCCAATCAAAATTGCCTGTCTTCAATATTTTCCAATTTTTTCGGACGATTTGTGCAACTTTTTGGGAGACAGCATTGTATGTGGTCACACATGTGAGTGGCGACTGTGTCGATTCTCGTGCTGATGTTTCAATTAGTCCCTCACGGTTCTGATTCCTGGCCCTTTTGTTGGCTTTGTCTGTAATCCATTTAGGGTAGCCCCGCTGTCGTAGTTTGTCATTTAAATCTCTGGCTTGGGCTTTGTAGTCTCTTATTTCACTGCAGTTTCTACGGAGCCGGAGATACTGACCGTAGGGAGATTCTCCCGCAGTGATCTGGGGTGAAAACTTGTGAAGTGAAGGAGGAATTGCGGGCAGTGGTTTTGAAATGGGTTTTGCTCTTTAGTCCTCCTCCTACTGCTTCAATGTCTAAATCAAGGAATGTAGTCTTGTATCTATCAAAACTGTAGGTGAAACGAAGGTTGGGATCACATGAGTTAAGCCATTCACAGAACGTTGTGAGTGAGACACTATCACCTTCCCAGATCAATAAGATATCATCGATATAGCGTTTGTAAAATTTGATCTGGGAAAAGCGTGACTGGTTGTTATTAAGTAGATGTTTGGTCTCGAAGTCATAGACATAGAGGCCAGCCACGCTGGGGGCAAAAACGCTCCCCATGGAAGTGCCGTACTTCTGTAGGAAGAGCCGGCCTTCAAACTCGAAGAAATTCTCTTTGAGTGCAAGTTTGGCACACTCAAGAACAAACTTTTTGGAAGTTCGATATTGCCAATTAGTGTTGTTGATTGCAGATTGCAATACCAGCAGGGTATCATCTTGCGGGAGACTGGTATACAAACTCTCCGCGTCAAGACTAACCAAAAGGGAGGTATCTGGGTCGTAAGATAGAGAACTAATGAGACCAAGTAGGTCTTTAGTGTCTTTAAGGTACGTGCTGGTGCATTGTACCAATGGTTGCAAAAAATGGTCACAATAGCGGGATAATGGTTCCAGCAGGGATCCTATGCCTGATACAATAGGGCGTCCGGGTGGAGGTATTATGTTTTTGTGCGTTTTTGGCACAATGTAAAAATATGGTATTTTGCTCGACGTGGTTGTTAGAAATTTAGCCTCGCTCTTTGTGATGTGGCCTCTGGTTTTGGCATCTTCCACAAGGTTAAGGATGCGCATTTTCAGGTCTTCACTGGGATCATGTGTGAGTCTTTCATAGTTCTTGGTGTCGTTCAATAGTCGGTGACATTCCCGTTGGTAATCATCTTTATTCAGAATGACGGTCCCACCACCCTTATCAGCTGGTTTTATTACAATATCAGTGTTTGTCTTCAATGATTGAAGGGCTTGGCGTTCAGTTTTACTTGTGTTCTGGAAGACATTTGTGTCCTTCAGTGCTTCGATCTCTTTGAAAACAGTTTGCTCAAAGACAAGTATCTCTGGTGGTATAGTGCAAGGTGGAGGGATGAAGCTCGACTTGGCTCTGAGGGAGGTGTCTCCCTGTGGTGCTGTCCCGGAAGGAAGAGAATTTTCAAAGAAAGCTTTTAGCTTAAGCTTACGAAAAAACTCGGCTAATTCGCAGTGCAGCTTGAATTTATCGAGTCTTGCTGTAGGTGCATAACCGAGTCCTTTCTCTAGGACTGCCTGCTCTGCTGGTGTAAGGACATGGGTGGATAGATTGGTAACTAGGCTCATCGTGTGCTCGGGCCTGGCTGCTGGCCTTGGGTTTTGCTCCTCGTTTGGGCTCCTAGTTGTGGGTCATCTTCCCAGTGGACCTGGTTCCCTCTGCGTCTCCTTCCGCGTCCTCGTTGGCCTCTGTCTAAAAAAGGTTGCCGTTGGTTTCGGTTCATATAAGGCGGTGGTGGTCCAAAAGGCGGATTCCAGCCATACCCAAAATGAGGATGCATCTGAGGATACATAGGGGGGTATTGCATATTAGGTCCTGGTAATCCTTGGGCCCATGGATGTTGCCAGCCTATGTTGCCTCCTCTTCCTTGTTGTCTTAGCTTCTAAGACCTACACACATATGCTAGGTACACATAAGTACATCTAGGTAGGCATCGTAGGAGTACGCACACTTTGCATAATGCTTTTATATTCATGTATGTATCCATGATTATCACAATATGGTAGAACTGTTCTATCCCTTTGCTTTTATCGTACTGCTGATAATATATCTCTGCTATTGCCTGCTGGTCTCTGCAGCACATATATTTTACACTAGAATAACAACTGTTCAATAAATACTTATTGAAACGCCCGACTGTTTATTCTGTGTAACTCTCTGAGACAAACTGAATAAGTGAGCATGAGTGACTGAGCGAAAGGTAGTATATTGTTTCCACGGTTCTGAGGGAATCAGGGTTGTCATGATCTAAGGTTGCCAGAAACTAATCTCTCCCCGATAAGAGGAGACACTAGTGGCACTGCGAGCTAGCTAATGCAAACCAGGCTAACATATACGGTGGGGGTGCACGGAGTCAGTCTGCCACCAAGCCCGCAGTATATGTTTTCTAAACGCGCAGGTCCTGCAGGGGTACTATAGGAGCTACACGACATGGCACCACCAACGTTGGTTTGGTACTTATTTAACAGTAGAATCTGAGTAGTTCAGTCGTGCTATTCTCAGAGAACCTACTCACAAAACCCCAGAGACGTCTGGAGTGGGTGGGCACAAAAACCGCTGCAGCTGAGTAGTACGAGAATACTATTTATTGGCTGTTGGTTACTCAAGCTTGAAGGATATTTAGTTCCTACAATTGTGCATTTACACCTTATCTTAAAATTTCCTTAAACACCCTTCTTCCAATTTAAAATGGTGGAAGAAACAAACGCAACAGGGAGAGTTGTAACAGACCTCTTCGGTTTAGGAGAAGAAGACCCTGAGGATGCAATACAAATTGCACCAAATTTCAGAAGGGCAGTCACCATAAAACTTCTAGAACATGGCTTAAGAGCCAGGGGTGGTAAAGTAATTTTCGTGATTGAGGCACAGGAATCAAACAAAACAGAGGTGTTCGATTCATGGGTTACACTCCCAGCAGCAAATGCAATAACAGATGTATTTCACTACTACCTAAGAGAAGAAACACCAGAGGACTATACTCCTTTTGAGGAGCTAGAGATTCCGCTCACTTACCAGGAGAATAATTACTGGTTTAAAGGCGACCTACCCCACGTACGAGGAAGAGCAAGATTAGGCCCGCTCGGAGGAGTAGGAGCCACATGGCCCATATTAGCGGCATACACACCGCATCCTGACAGTAACACAATGCCACAGCCAGAATTACTCGCACAACACAAAGATTTAATTAAAATCTACAGAAACCTCACACAATTTGTGATGAGGACTTTAACAGTTCAGCTTGCACCAGTTGCAGCACAAGACACTCCAGTCCAAGGTACAGTTAATAAAATTACTCCACAAACATTACACGCAATAATGGGCAAAATGCCATCAAAACGCGAACAGATCCCATTCTGTATAGCTCAGAAAATAACTCAGCTTGAGGCAGTATTCCCGAAAACTACCACCTGTGATAAACACAGAATTCTAACAATCTGCTTGCCCATGGGTCTCACACCACAAGTAGAGGATTGCACCTCTTGGGGTTCAGACTTTGCTGCCATATATACCAGAACACATGGTATCCCGTCAATAGCAGAGGTACCTGAAGTATTAAAACAAATACAAAATGAGTACGAAGCAGAACCTACCCTTTACTTAGGGATAAACTTGCTAAACAACTTTGAACAGGTCTCAGCCATAATACTACCTAACATTAAGGGAAGCAGCTTCTGTGGCGATCCGCCAACGCCTAAGGGAGTTCGGTCCAGAGGACCAACAACACGAACTACCCAAAATAATTGAAACTGCATATGCAGAACTAGGCAGAGACAGTCTAGGTGGGAAAGCATTAAAACCACAACTGGTGGGCAGTCCTGAAAAGGACACTACAAAGCAGACACCTACTTCTTCTAAAAAGAAGTGGGAAAATAAAACACATAAAAAATCTAAAGACATCAGATCTCAATCCAGAGATAGGTCTCCTCAACAGGAGCCCTCTGAAAGGAGATATAACCTCAGGAATAGGGATAATATTAAAAAACCTGACAGGTATCAGGTTACTGATACTCGTTCCTCTCGTTCCTTTCAGGGTTTATCAAAAAACTCTGAGAGGGAAGGACGGTCAAAGGAGCGTACAAAGTCCAGAGACACGCAACGCGCTGCGGACTACGCACCTAAAAAGGAAGATAAACAAAAATCAAAACCTCAGTTCAAAAATAAGAAAGTAGCAGGTCTCAAGATCAGACATGCCGAGAATTCTGAGGACACAGCTTCTGAACCGGGAATGGGCTCTGACGATGCTAGACAGCGCAGCAGAAGTAACGATAGCTTGCCAGAACCTGAAGGAATTTCTGGTGACAGCGGAGTTGAGTGAGTATATCACGGTGGAAGCACCTGATACTCGGGTAAGTTTCCCACATAAGTTACATGAGATAACACTCCGGATGGAGGGGGACAAGCCCAGAAAAGTTAAAGGTCTCTTTTGGAAAAATCTGTCATCTGGTTATGACATTCTATTAGCAGAACAAGACTGGCCGCCTGCATTCGTCATGGAGTGCCCTAGGGGAGAAACGATAATTTTTCCAGCCTTTTCCAACCTCGTTCCCATTCACCTAAAACATGCATATGCACAGGAGTGGGCGGTTGCCCTAGCTCCAGCATTGTACAAAAATCATGCTGGTTGGGATGAGGAGTCAACCCACCACGTGATCCCGTTAAAAGTTTCCCCAAATGCTCAAAGGCAATACCCTATAAAGCAGGAAGCTAAAAAACAAGTCAGGGAGATTCTAGATCAACTTGAATATCAGGGGGTGATAGAAAATTGCACTTCACCTATGAACAATCCTTTGTTCCCCGTAGCCAAACCTGACAACACATATTGTCTAGTTTTAGATTACAGACATTTAAACACTTGGACAAAGACATTTGCCGTTCGAAATGCACACAGTGCTGCATTAATGAATAACATTGTGCGGAAAAAATACAAAACAACACTTGATATCTCAAATGGATTTTTCTGCCAAAATATAGCGCCTGAAAGCAGGTATCTGACCGCATTCAGTGCGTTAGGGTCCCAACGGCAATTTTGCCGACTCCCACAAGGGTACAAGAATAGCCTGGGGTTGTTTTCAGCGAGGGTAACAGAGTTACTCCAAAATTTGGATGAAGAAGCATTGTCCTATGTGGATGATATTTATCTGACAGACGATGACTTAAAGAGGCACTTGGCCAGGGTGAGCACCATTATTATGGGATTCAAAAATCAAAAACTGCCCACCTCAATGTCCTGTTTTTAGGATACAAGCTGTCAAGTGAGGGAAAAAGCCTGGCAGCTAACTTTTTGGAAAAGTGTGCGCTGCTCCAACCTCCAAAATCATTAAAGAATTTACAATCAATTCTGGGATTCCTAAATTTTGGTCGAACATACATTTTGGATTACGCAGAAAGAGTAAAACTTTTCTACGACTTAATAAAACCTGATTTTTCAGTCAGACAATGGAGACAGGAACACACAAATATCCTGCATTCCTTACAGGAAGACATGATAGCTTCTAAACATTTACAGACACGCGTAAACGTACGCAACTTAGTGATCCGAGTCATAGCGGGTCAATGCTTATTTAACTTTCAATGAAGGCGAAACAGTACCAATCGCATACAAATCACACCTGTACTCAAACGCGGGGATGCGTTTCACTTCAACAGAAAAAATTCTGACAGCATTGCAGACCGCTGTAGCAAGAGAAAGAGCTCTGGCTCAGGGAAAACGCATAATTGTCGTGACCCCAGTACCAGCTTTAGAAGCTGTTACAAAAGCTAGCATTCCAAATGCGAAAGCCTTACATCCGAGATGGATACAATGGGCTAATTCTCTTACTGCAACGGATGTTGAATACGGATTTGATCCAAGTTTAAAAACACAGGCATTCCTGCAATATGAACATGAATACCCTCTGCCAAATGAAATTTTGCCTCTAGATCAGTATGAATACATTATTTACACTGATGGATCTGCTCAACCGGCCATAGGGAGTAAGCAAGCTTACAGCGCAGCGTATACGATTGTTAAAGGTCGCATGCACGATGGCAAGTTCCATCCAGGTTGCACTAAAACACAATCTCTAGGAGACTGCATGGCTCAGTTGGCAGAACTCAAAGCACTTATACTGGCACTTACAAATACGGATCACGAATTCCCCACACTTATTGTGTGTGATTCCTTTTACTGTGTACAGTCGTACAATGAATATCTCCATCATTGGGAACAAAACGGGTTCAAAGATGCAAAAGGTGGCACAATTAAGCATAAAATGCTATGGGAACAGGTAGTGGAGTTGAGAAACGAACTACCAAGGGCTCACGTGATACATACACTGAGTCATCAGCATGATGGCGTTCACGTTGAAGGGAATTCATTGGCTGATGAAGCCGCAAAGGGGGCTGTTCGCACAGCCGCTGTAGCTGCAGTTACTTGTTCAAAGACGAGAATAGACGGCGAGATAATGGTGGCTGTCAATGCTTCAAGCAAAGGCAGCACAGCAGTACCTAAAAAATTTCCACTCAAGTACTCCTACAAGTTAGATGCACAAAACATTCGATATGCTCAGATTCCTGGAGTGGGGGATAGAGTAATACCAAATATGGATCGTAGGCTAGGCTTGATTTTAGCGGCACACAAGGGTTTGGGTTCTGCGCATACAGGCGTTACAGCGACTATTTCTTTGCTGAAACAGCGCTACTGGTGCCCAGGGTTAACAAAGCAGACTAAAGACTATGTCTTGAAATGCGACATCTGTCAGCAGATAAAAGGCTCCACCGTAACACGCCCCCACGCAGACACCATTGCTGAAATCAGACAAACCTCTCGCATGTGTGTATTTGGACCACTGCAGGCCCCTACAATCTGATGGGTCCAAGAAATATATCATGGTTGCAGTGGATTCCTGCTCTAGATTCCTATGGGTTTGGCCTCAGCGCTCGGCTGATGCTCGAACTGTAATAAAAGATTTGCGAGTCTTTATCGGCACATACGGAGTTGGCACATTACATTCTGACCGTGGTCCGGCGTTTAGCTCTCGGGCTTACAAAGAGGCCAAGGAAGGAATGGGCGTAGCATTGCGGTACTCCTCTCCATATCATCCCGAAGGAAATTCCGTTGTGGAGAGGAAAAACCGGGACTTAAAGCAATCTTTAACAGCTAGGGTATTAGGCAAGGGCGGTAGATGGGTCGATCACCTTTATGGGGTACAGCGCGCTCAATAATCAGCCAAGAAGCTCTCTAGGAGGTGTCACTCCTTATGAGGTCCTATTTGGGACAAGAATGTGGGTACCTGATCTTGATTGTGAAGGCACAGTGGCGGATGAAAAACCATTTGATATCCATGATCGTTTGGCTGTTTTACAGGATCTAAATGATTCCAGGACACAACAAAGTAACGTGCTCCAGAAACAGGCCGCCACTGAGGAAGTCAAGGCAGTAACTGCAAGACCTATCTGGATCCCAAAACTCGGGGATCTAGTCAGAGAGAAGATTGCTGACAAAAAAGAATTTGGGCCATCCTACAGAAAGCCTGTACCAGTCCTTGCAATCCACGGCGCAAGAACTGTGCTTCTGCCACCTCTTGTCGGAAAAAAGGAGAAAAGATTTGCCTCAATTGACTTAATCAAACCACACTATGTGGCCGATACTAAACAGAAGGCCTCGTGGACTCCACAGTAGCAGACGCCCTCCTCTCGCTACAATCCAAGAAGTCCAAACAGAAAGACTCATCACGTTTGAAGAGCCACCTGTACGGAATGAAGGACTAAGTAACAATGCTATGGAACTTGTTCCACTTCAACAAGAAATTCATCTTCAAAATGAAAATCAACTTAACAACCAAGTTGCAATCAGACCTAATACAGACATCTATGTCAATGTGCCTCGACAAGAGAAAACAGTGATTTCAACAAATCCCGATGCAATTCCAACAATTGATCGGACTGCTTCTGGCTATTTCATGAACTTTGATACGTTTTCCCTGGATCCAAGCGAGCCAGAAACGACACCAGCCAAAAAATCACACCAACAAAAATCAATGACTTTTTGAACTTTTTTAGAAAGACTTACCTGGTGTCACCTTGGATAGAACTATGGTATATCACTGGGATTTTATTTTTCATTTTCTGGCTAGGTTTAATAATAACCTTTAATATGCTTATTAATGGACGATACCTCCAACCAAGCTCCACAGCCCAAAGAGTTAATTTGATTTAAAAACCACACCAGTCTTCACATCGTGAACCAAGAGACTTGTCTTCAGTGAACATTACAGCAGTTCCTATACCGGACAGTATAGTATGGGACAAGGTTGATTATGACATATTAGGTCCGACTGAACTTTTAAAGGTAAAACATGTATTTAAAATTTCTTTAAGTGATATCATTACCTCCAGTGCATATTCTGATGATTGGGACACTGAAACTGTAAATGCTATGATGTCTGATTTAGAAAAACTGCTGCATTTCCGAACAATGAAATGTTAGAAGGTACTTCAGACTATGATACATTGTACTGCTACCAGCATTTTAGTGATCATTTCTTACACAAGTCTGTAACACCTAGAAATGTATTTGAGTACCACCAGTGGAAACACTGCCCAACACCTCCAAAAGGTAGTTTGCAAACATTTGCACAGAAATTCACATACTTCGCAGGGTTTAACACATCCGACCCAAAGTCATTTTATTATAAAGTGGTGAAAAATTCAGCTCAGAAAATTATGTTAACAAACACCAAACATATTTATTCTGCATCCTTCCTGAACCAGTTGTCTAAACAGGGTTTCGATCTATGGAACGACACAATAGATTCCAAATCAATCTGGGGTTCTAGGGACTGGCAAGTCCAGGGAATAGAAGCACTTTATAGAGCATGCATCATTCCGCAGCAGATTTTATTTCTGAATGAAACTGTGCAACAAACAACCTGTCTTGGATTAGCCAAAGGCAAGGATATGAACACACCGGGGTTTCCAACACCATCTCAGATGGGTGGGGGGCAGAATTCAACTACACAAGGGGTAGGATTAGATGACATTTTCTAGTACAACAGATCAGATCCTGATTGGACAGAATGGCTGGTTTGGCCCATTGACACAAACAAATGTCAACAGAGATTTATGAATACAACCGCAGGGTTTAGTATCCATAGGCCAGACCCACGCTATGTACAAAGACAACACCCAGGGGTAGTGACATCGTATAGTGTTGGGAAGTTGGGCCTTGATTGGCTAGAGACCTCAACACTGACAGAAGTAAAGCAACACTTGACCCTACTCACACCTGACATGGATCTTAGAGATTTTCTACTAGGACCCAAGAAACAACGTCAGAAACATTTCATATACGCAGGCCTTTATGCCTACTACAATGAAAACTGGAAAATATCCCAAAAAGAGGCCGCAGAAAGAATACGAGAGATAGACCGTATTAACTTAGAAAAGTCATTAGCAGTAGTGGATAATGGGTTAACTACTTTGACCTCCAGGATTTACTCCTTGGGCAACATTGTGTCCTCAGTGATCGACATATTAGAACAAGATCTGGCCTTGTTACAACACGGGCAATCTCAGCTGCGTTCTATTATGATGTTAAGCTGGACGCTGCAATCTTTGCGTGCAGGCTATGTGCCATGGCGTTTTATAAACACCACGGAGCATATTTACAAGCCCCTTGCGCCACTTTTGCGCCGCCGTTGCGTCATGCATGTGACGCAGCGGTGACGCAAACCATGCGCCGCGTTGCGCTATATTTACAACGTGACGCATCTAGGGAGATGCGTCACGTAGTAAACCCCTGCGCCACATGAAACCTGCGTCAGGTTTCATGTGGGCGTACCGGCCCAGGTACGCCTCGGAAAAGTGACGTAGTGAAATCTACAAGATTTCACGCAGTCACTTTTCCGACGCTGGTGCGTTGAATCCTTACGCCTGCTTCAAGCAGGCGTAAGGATTGACGCACCATGTTAGGGATAGGGAAGGTTGGAACAGTGCTGGAGTTTCGTCGCGCTTGCGACACAACTTCAGCACTGCGACAACCTTCCGCCGGCAGATGCGTCACGCATCTGCTTATCCTTGCGCCACGATGCGCCGCATTGTAAATGCGGCGCATCGGACGTGGCGCAAGGGTAAACTTGCGTGACGCATTTTCCCTGGCGCATCCCTGCTGATATGCAGGGATGCGCCAGGGAACGTAAATATGCCCCCACGTCTCTGTTTTCAGAATACAATCTAACTGATAAACAGATAGAAATGGCACAAAGGGGAGCCAAATATACAATGCTGCATATTGAGAAACTGGAAAGGTCACCATTCACTGTAGCCGAATCACCATCAACAGAATGGCTCATTCATGGCCAAATAACTCTGCCGGTCACTACTTTTCAGTTTCAATATTGCCTTGAGCAAAGGCAGGCAGGCAAATATGTAAAAATGGGTAAGGGATACATCAAGGAAACTTGGGAGTTACCATATAGATACCGATGCCGGAATGGGGATCGAGAAGTGTATCTGAGTGGTACAAACTGCAAGAACGCTTTGAGCGGTTCTCTCATGTGTCAGGATATTTCTCTACACGGAGCCTGCAGTGGTTCAGTGGCAAACTTATCTTGTCACATGTCAGGGACCCCAGAGGCCATGATCACGCCGGTTTTCCAGCTGCTCTCAAATGGGAGTTACTTAATGTTAAATGATCAAGGTTGTTGTGGGATGCTTCCGGGCGTCTCATATCTAGTGACTGTTAACTCCAGGGTTACTTGCTGTATGCAAGTATTGTTTCCGCCACTGAAAGCAATCGGGGAGGCGCCGCTATGGCCTTCGCTGAATGTTTCTTTTATACAGTTTGATACTCTGAGTAGGTTGAAAGCCATGCTTTTACAGCAACCCGTGCCCCTAACCTCCGCTCGAGAAACCTATGAACTTCAAGTTGCAAGGACCTCGACCGAGATACAGGCACTCATACGTACAAACTGCCCCATTCATTTCGCAGAAATGGTGGGACGTATCTTTAACATGTCAGATATGGGCGGAATTGTACACCTATTTAAGACCATAGGGTCCGGACTGTTAAGCACCTTTCAGACAGTCCTCGGAGTAATCCCAAATTTTATACACTCCGTATTGGGAAGCATATTTGGAGGATTCCCGCTCATCCTGTTCCTAATCGCAGGAATCCTGATTGTAATATTGCTGCTACGCAATGGACGGCCCACTTCCCGAGGGAATGGTGAACACGCACCTGGAGCAGAAATACCATGAATGCATGGTACAACTTCTGGGCATTTCTTGCCTGTGAGAACTCAATGCCTCCTGATTTCTACATTTAGACCAGTCTGGGTAGACTGCATCTTACCTGTGCTTCGATGCCTGTTCTGCGGAGAAGAATGCACGTTGGATCTTTGTCTGACATATCCATCAGATGCGCCTCCGGACACGGCCGCAATGCTGGACCCCATAAGGCCCACGCTCTGCGTTGTCCTCAGCGGCTTCCGATTCTGATGAATGCATTCCTGGAGAATCCACAGGTGCCGTTCGCTCCTGCTGGGTTAGGCGACTCTGCCACAGGCACCCAGGTTACAACTGCCGCACAAGCTGCCACAGCACCGACTGTTGGCAGTACTATTTTTTATTATCAAAAATTATATGTCATACAAAATAGAACCATACATAAGTCTGTGTCTGTATATTGTGACGTATTTTTTCTAATTTTGTACATTGTATGTCATTTTATATGTATGTCTCTTTGAAGTCTATTGTATAATTGCATTGTGTCTTTTTGGGTTTATTATATGTTTGTTTGTTACCATGGGGACATGTACAGCTTATGTATTGTTCTTCATCATGTTCATAGGGCTCTCTCTCATTCAATGTATAATATTTATGTACTTATTTTCAATGTTTTGAATATGCACATGTGATATTTATATAAAAAAGAAGAAAAAATATTTGTATGACATATAATTTTTGATAATAAAAAATCAAAATTATGAGTCTGTGGGGCAGGTTATTTAGGATGATTACCGGAATTTGAAAAGTTTAGTGGGGGAATTGTTTTCGTGGTGTATTATTGTCTTCCTAGAGTAGCTGCGTTCGGTCTGCTTTGAATGAAGGATCTAAATGACTGCTATGGAGAGGTGATGAAGGTGAATTTGAATGAAGATAATGTTTACAAGAAAGGTACTATAAGGAGCTGAGGCAGGAGGAAATTAAAACTGTCTGTTGCAACTCTGGGAAATGCTTGCACATCTATGATGTAGGGTGAGGCCCTGAGATCTCTTTTCCCCTGCAGTGCACCCAGAAACAGAGGAACCCATGACTGTGATCATATCTTTCTAACCAACAAAAAATGTGGCATCTGTAACTACCCAGCAGTGAGAAGTCATGACTACTTTCAATGGTTGCACCTGATGCACTGAAGCACCAGGAGAGAAGTGCTGCATCAGGTCAACATCGGAGCTGTGACCTATGCCTCCTGATCACTCCTGTTACAGAGGCTGGGCTGTTTGCTTTGTTTAGGTGGAGGGTTTGTTTTTGATCTCGAGGTACATCCCAATAGTAAAGGTCCACTGGCCAATGAGCTAGAGATACCCACTTTCATCATGGCAGGCAGGGTGCATGCAAGCACACCAGATGCAGACCTTAGCAATGTTGGCTTGGCAACAGCAGAGTAGGTGCAATAAAACACTTCACCAGGTGCTGTGCAGCCCCTGCATCCTGTCAGCAGCCACAGGCTAAGAATGCTAACAGGACATCAAGGACAGAAAAGCACAGTACAAGATAGAAACACCCAGGGAGAACCATCATTTGGGTACTGCACATACTCTACCTAAACACAGGGGCATATTCTCAAGGAGCTATCGCCGAGTTACCGGCACTTTATCGCAGCCAAAGTCGCGATAAAATGATCGCCCCATTCACAAGCTGGTGCTAACAGCAGATACCACCAGTTTACGTGCAAAAGCATCTGCAAAAAACATCGCCACAGATGACCCCGGCAACTATCGCTAATGAGATGCAGAGTAGGCGTTCCCGAGCAGAAAGCTGCGACAACACCACACCTCAACATTCTCAACGACCAGTCACATCGGCGATAAGACCACAAAACAGGCGATAAGGCACGTTAGCAGCAGGAAACTAACACCTGCTCTGACCTGGTGTAAAGTCGGACGACAACCTGCACCATCAAGGGGAGACCAGCCCAGAGCCACACATGAAGAACAACAGATTCCATGGAGCCACACACCATGCATCCCGGAGCCCAGAAAGGGCAACAACACCCACCGCCAACACCCCCAGGATTGCCACCCCCCCGGACCCCTCTTCCCCCCCTCGGACCACCACAGAGGCAGCGCAGACAAAGACAAAGCTGCTGGCTGTGCTGCACCTGTTGCCCTCTGGTACCTCCCAACCAACAACCGCCAGAGTCAGAGGAGTCTCACAGCCAGCCCCATCCAAGTTCCTCACACCTGTCCTGGATGCCATCATCAGCCAGGTACCCCAGTACCTATACATCCCCCACAATGCGCAGGAACAGCTGGAGACCAAGCAAGGACTATATGCCATAGCTGGATTCCTGCACATGTTGGGGGCAATCGACAGCACACATGTCCTACTTGTGCCCCCTGCCGACACTGCACACAATTACCGCAGCAGAAAGCACACGCATTCCATCAACGTGCAGGCAATAGTGGACCACACGGGACTCATCACCAATGTCGTAGCCAACTACCCAGGCAGTGTGCATGATCCCCTCATCTTCCGACAGTCCATCATCAACCAGCGCTTCCAGGATGGCACCTATGAGAATGCACTGCTCGTTGGCAAGTACCAACTGAACACACCACACACCTCAACTCCACAATCATGCAAGTCACAACTCTGGCACTGCAAACGTCACAAAATCACATACAACATGCCAAACAACATGCCCACCTACCAGACACAACATCACAACTTACTGTGGCAACGTTGGTTAGCCATGTACATGAGCCATCAACGGCATGGCACCTCAGCCACACAATAGCGGAATGTGGGGAGAGGTGGGAACCAGGCATGTACGAAGGGGCAAGTGACCCATGAATGAGAATGTACACAATGCCAAGTGTGGCGTGGAAGTGCTGGACAGACTCCAGTATGCAGACCACAGACATATCCATGGCTACATGCACTGCTGGTGTTTGGTGTGTAGTGGACAGTGGACGCAACCATGTCACCCCAGCCAGTGGGGAATATCATGGAAATGTAGCATGTGTCGTCCTCCCCTGTAAGCGTGTGCGGAGTGGGCTGTCCCTGAGGATGCCAGGCCAGCGTAGGGGTGTGAATAAAAGGCACGTAGCACTGGGTGTGGTTCTCTTCCGGAATGCCCAACGCGTCTGCCAGGGCAGCGTCTCCCACCCCGCCACGAGGCCGACGCCGTGAGCGGTTTGGCCTACGATCCTGTGCGCCTGCTGCACCCCGGGCTGCTGGTCCCTCAACCCGTCATGCCCGCCCCTGCGCAGCAGGCCTCACTGCTCACCTGCCGACACCGGCATGTGTCAAAGAGGGCCCACCACGTGCCGGCACAAGCTCCAAGCCCGAAGCCCGCGACCATGGCAGCCTCCTCAGACCATCACGGCCTCCGCGACACAGGCCTGCTTTACTCCTTTTTCGTTGATGTACTCCACCGCTGCCTCCGGCCTACACTACGGTCAAGTAGGTCACATATATGGAACTGAGTCTTGATTACACAATGGCAGAGTACATTTTTATGGCATCGTTTATATCCCTATACTCCCTTCGATGTGGTGCCACCAACTCTGTGCATAGCATTCCGACCACACATGTCTGTGGGCCCTTGCAGACTTCTGCCTTCGGCCTACACAGCGGTCCAGCAGGCCTCACACCAATCCAATACTGTCCGTAACAGGCAGGACACGGCATCGTCGCTGGCTAAACACCCGCTCAGCTCTGGTGCCTCCACCTCTGTCAACCAGGAATCTTCTCCACATGCCATTTCAATGCCGTGTGTTAGAGATCCAGGAGGAGCTGGCTGCACAGCGGGTGCCCCGCGCTGACCGCTGCCTCCGGCACACACTGCGGTCGAGTAGGACACAGAATTGGAATTGAGTCTTGATTTATTAATTGCAGAGTTTATATCATTGTACAGGCCTCATCGCTGACTGCATCCCCTTCCTTCTCTGGTGCCACTGACTCTGTGCCACGGGAGTCATGGACACTCTCTGGTTGAACATTGGTGGCATCTGAGTCTATGGCCTGGGGGTTGTCTTCATCATCATGTAGCTGGTACTGACATTGTGGGAAAGAGGAGACTGTAGCATTCAACTCCTCCATATTGCCTGTCTCTGCTTGCTTCTGTCCTCTGCGTCATGCCCTGGATGGACACCTTCCACTGTCCCCGTAACACTCCGCGACATTCTCCTTGGACATCAACGAGGACCCGATCAGATCCCGTGGCCCTACCTCAGTGCATCGCCAGGCACCGTCCCGTGGCGGTGTGCCTGTGCCGGCCACTGAGCATCCGGGGCCACCGACTCTGTGCAGCTCAAGTCATGGATCCTTGCTGTTTGTACTTTGAACTCCTGATTGTCTGATCACTGTTGTAGTTGTTGCCGGCACCAACCAACCCCTGGGGGTGGCTTATACTACCCAACACCCATCCAGCACAGGCGTCACTGGACGTGTGACCCTGGCAATAAAAGGGGCCGGGCGCACGTGCCCGTAGCCAGTTCCACTAATTATCTCAGTGTGTCAGTGTGGTCATTCTGTATGCATGTGTGCCCCGGGCCATACCACATTACATTGTGCTGTGTACAGCATGTGCAACCTTGTCACCTCAGGCAGTGGGGTGGACCTGGGACATGTATCTGTGTCGGACCCCACTGTGGGCGTGAGAGAGTGGACCGGCGTACGGCAGTACGGCGTAGGGGTGTGGTCATTCAACACGTGGCTCAGGGCGTGGTTAAGTGTAGGCCTTGCCAAGGTGGTAACTAATGCATGTGTCTCAGGTGTAGTGTCGGCGCCACCCGTCATGCAATACACAATGTTGCTATGTAGCATGCCCCCGGAGTACGGGCTCGGCCGAGGGGTAAATGAGGGTGCGCAAGCCCGCTTGGGGTCAGGGATCAGACATGCCAAGTGTTGTGTGTGTCGCTATTTCCGCAGCATAAGCCAAAGGTCTACCCTCAACCGCATGGCGAGTTCAGCCAGGCATGACCTCTACATCTGTGTCCGCCAAGTCCTTACCATAGGCCTACACACACGTGTCCATCCACCTTCAGCGCACAACATCACTGTCTCGTTGTCAGGCTTGTGGACATGCGCAGACAGGCATGACAATAGTGTGCCGTAGGGGTGCAAGTGATGCAACCGCACTGTGCACACTAGTGGATGGGCTCGGGGGAGGGAGGAGCGGCAGTGAGGCTACGTAATACACATTGATGCCGCTCACTTGCAACATGCAGTACATGTCATGCATGAATCACAAAGTCACACATATCACACACTAATGAACCACTGAGCCTGCCAACACATCATGCAGAGCCAACTATTGGCTCATGTCTCTCTGCACAGTCACAGGTGACCAAGGATATGCACTCTGCGCTTGGATGATGACACCCCTCCGAGCCCCGGACAGACAGGCCCAGAGGCTGTACAATGTGGCCCACGAACGCACCAGGGGCATCGTGGAACGCACATTTGGCGTGTTGAAGTCACGTTTCAGGTGCCTGGACGTCACAGGTGGGAGGCTCCTGCATAGCCCAGGCATCGTGTGCAAGATGATCGTTGCATGTTGTGTGTTGCACAACATATGTGTACGCAGCAAGACCCCATGGATACAAGTGCCAGATGCACCGGACGATGGTGATGAGGATGAGGCAGGTGGCCCACACCCCACTGCGGCCACAGCAGGAATTGCCCATGGGAACACCATCATTGACAATTTCTTCACATGAGCACGTCACATTGTGACAGTCCTTGGCAATCATGGGACAGTACAATATGGCCACAGGCACAGCATGTGCTACTAAATGCTTTCAAAAAACACATTCCCTGAGTGCATGTCACTCATCTGTACAGGCACATCACTCAGACAAGTGTGAGTGCGACATGTATTGCTGTCAATTTTATGATTTGTTCAGGGATGGTGGGTGTGTCACCTCTGTGCAAACGGGCTGTTTAGGGTGTCACGTATTCGGACTGCCAGTTCTGTGTGTCGCAGTTAGTAGGGAATCCCACTCTTCGGCGTTTCACTTGTGTCCAAATTCATTCCATTTTGGCTGCCATTTGTGTCCTACAGGTGACAACAGGGCTCCTTTTGGGGTCAGATATGTACCACCATGATGCAGGGATGCCCCCTGTGGCTCGAGTCCCACAACATGGGCAACATGTACGTAAGCGGGAGTCACTGCCCCTACATTCGTCCACGCTTTCATGGTGGATTGCTCATGGTCATGACACGTCTGTGTGCAGGAGGGGTTGCTTGTCCCTCAGCAATGTGAAGGGGAGATGCGGTTTCAATGTGTGTTCCATGCATGTTTCTGCATTGGCGCAGTTTACATGCAGACTGCATGTCAATGTACATTGTGACTGTGAGGAGATGCCTATTTGATGCGGGACAATGGTCATCTGTTCTACGTCACGGATGTGTGGTTGTGCTCGTACATTGTCATCTCACCATATTTTTAATCTGCTTTTATGCTGCATTTTCCCGCATGACGCATGGGGATTGCAGGCCTATGGCTGGTTATCACTGAATTTTGTATCGCGATTGGCATCATCGCTACTATTTTTGCGTTCGTGTTTTTTCTGCGTCGCGTTGGTTTTAACATGTTCTTTTGACGCGTTATTGTGGGACTATCGCATGGGGCCGCCGTGTTGTGAATACCACGTTGACACGGAGTTGTTTTTCTGTGAAGGACTGTGATGGGAAGAGTTGCGTTAAACTAATTTTGCGATTGTTATCACACGTTCTTGAGAATATGCCCCACAGTCTCTTGGAGGGTGGGGTAGACAGGGCCAGAGGTGTAATACTAGAACTTTATCCCAAAGAGGGGACATTTATTAACTTGCATTGTGTAACCATACATTACCTGTCCAAGAGGAGTAGGCAAGCCTGCCTCCACACTCATAGTAATTATTACCTTGAAACTGTGAACCATTTAAAATGTTGTCTGATAATTGTGTACAGTATTGTGTTGTGTGTTGAAGTAAAGTATTTTTTTCAATATGAGTAAAAGCACTGATTGGATCATGATTTATTGAGCATTTTTCGAAGTCTCACTCAGTTATGAGTTTCTACTCTCACCACCAACCTGAATAAGCATTCGGCCTCTTGACTTTGCTACTCTGAAGTGCTAAAATAGCGTACTTGCTGCTCAGTTGTGGGTTCAGCACTACATAAAGTTCTAGGACACAAGTGGAAAAGGCTCACATTGTTACAGTTTGACCCCAGTAACCTCTGTCTGCCCCCAGACTCCCAAAATGGTTCCCAGACAAAACATTAGACTATTAGTATTTATTAAGAAATATTAAATGAAAGAGAATCGATGGCTGTCATAATGAGTTGTCTGGATTCAGTGGCGCTGGACACATTTTCGGAGTGGGGGTGCTGCCATCATTGTTACATTACTGAACTCATAGGTATTGTGAAAAATCTAAGCGTCACACAAAGGACAAGTACAGCAAATGAGCCACTCCCATTGGGCAAGAATGTCTTAAGGCTGTTGTATGTAGCTGGGGTTGCATTTTGGAGAACACTTTGACAAATATTTTCATTTCAACAGGATTTATTTTGGCAATGTGTGTCATAAGAGCAATCCAACACCATGATCAATATTGACAAGAATGAAAGAATAAATAAAACTTAGCGTTTGACATGCAATTAACAAAAAATGGAAGCCTAAAATTTCAATCATACATAAGTTTAGTAATGATCAATGGCAGAATGTGTCATTAAATATCATAAAATCATAAGCAAGAAGTATGCAATATAAATATATAAAAACAGATAAAAGCCGTAAATGTATAAAGTGCAATCATAAAAAAAACTGCCATAAAAAGTTACAGTGCAATAGAGCTTCTGGTTGACTCCATCAAGGCACTAACTAAAGGAAAGCTAGAGATTGCTATGTTCCCTTAAGGGGGGTATTGATAGCTTCTTGCGTCTTATGGCCCACATCCAGCCTAAGAACTTAGCGACCGAACATGCAAGGAATGGGCGAGAGTCAGTTGTTAAAATTCTCTATGCAACAGAACTGCTTCTTGTCCCCAGAGACTGACATAAAGGTTTCAACCTTTTTTTGCGCGGACCAGCATAAACAGGACAGACAATCAAAACATGAGAAATGGATTCCCTGGCAGAGCAAAAGGGGCAGCAATCATTAGTTTTTACATTCCATTTATTAGTGTAAGATTTTAATGGAAGCAATTCCGCCCTGATTTAAAAATAAAGTTTCCTATCTAGTGTTACATATATAATGCCCCAGTTTGCTTCCAGGGAAGAGCTGTGTTTAAATCTAGGAATCTCCCAGGCAGGGACGAGCCTTCTAACCCCTCGATATTGTTCAAGGGAAATGGTTAACCAATAAAGCTCTTTCAGTTTTTCAGCAGAAGGAATGGGGGCTTCTGTAGGATTGTCCTATAATGCCTTCAGACCCAGCTTCATAAGTGAGTTTTTGACATTACAGAGCCAATCTATCCTATGGTAATGGTTGGCATCTATTATGTCCCTTAGAGCTGTAGTATAATGGGCCAGCTCAGGAGTGGACCAGAGCCTTTGCCAGTATAAGATTGGACGAAGTTAGCCTTATTGGCTAACGATTTCCTACTGAGGTCTAGCAACAATGGTTTTATAGGCGTGGTTTGCGGAAGGAGCGTTGCATACCTCAGAAACTTGTTTTCAGAGACTGAAAGGTTGGCTACATTGGAGAAGCCCCATAATTCAGAGCCATAAAGAACTGAGCACAGAACCTTAGTGTCATAGATTTGGAGGACTGGGGTAATAGGCTTTGAAAAGGAGCTGTTAAATTCCTTGAGCAGCACACCGGCGATTTGTCAGTATTTCAGGGCCATATTTTCTGCTTGGTGGTTTCAGGATACCCAAATTGCAGAAAACCTCAGTTTTTTCCAAGAGTTGGCCCCCAACCTTCCAGTGTCCTTAACGCATTTGTCCTGGTTAAATGTCATATGTTTGGTTTTATCTGAGGCCCGCATCTTACAGAATTCCTTGTAACGAAGCAGAGCACGCTGTAAACCACTTGGGTTTTTTTTAAATTGTAAGTGTGTCATCTGCAAACATTAGTATGGGAATTTTGAGGCCTGCCAGATTTGGGGAATCAGTGGGGAGACACTTGAGAAACTAGACAATACCATTAAGGAACAATCAAAAAGAGTGGGAACCAAGACACACCCTTGGTGCATCCCTTTGGCAATGGGAAAATGGTCAGTGAGTGGACTTGGGCGAAATTGTTGCCATGTAGTCAAAAATATATTACTAAAGCATAATATGGTAGCTACTGTCATTAACAGACAGCACATTTTTCCAGTGACATGGCAACTAAATTTGCACAGACAAATAGTTTTACTGATAAAACTTTATAGCTCACAAATGATAATGTGTGGAAATTGGGTTTCAGAGAAAATGTAACACTTGCACATCACCAAGCAAAGTGTCTTGATTTGTTGAGATCCTGTTGAATTAATAAGCTTTATTCGATTATCTATGATTGTTCTGAAATAATTATATAAAGCTTATTGATTGATTGATTAGTTGTGAGCCTGTTAAAATCATTATTTGCATCACACTTCAGAATTTAAAAAAAGCATTTTATTTGTGATTTATTAACTGTAGATGGAATTTGAAATATTTGTACAGTTCATATATAAATAATTACATTTTGTTGTGTGTAAAAAAGAAATGACAACCTAGAGCCTTTCGTTTCACAGCTGCAATATTGTCACATACTTCAATTTACAAAATACTTAAACTTTGCATTCAGAGAAAGAAAGCTTTGCATTCAGAGAAAGTAAACTTTGCATTTAGAGAAAGAAAAGTAAACACCAACCTTCAGGTAAAAAAGATTGACAGCCATTTGTCAGCAGACATAGCCTGACATTTGGCCTCTGACTTAGAACACAGAGCAATGTGATAAGATAAAACTAAAGTTAAAATGTATATGTATTGCTCATTCACCTTCTGAACTCCAGCATGGTTAATTTGGGGCTTGTGCAGCACCCCCTACTTCCGGCACCTATGTTTGGATGGGTTGAGAAAGAGACATCCTTCATTTTGAGTCATTACTGCTTGTTTATAGAAGTATGTTGTGATTTGTTTCCTATGTTACTAGATTGTGCAGTCATCTGGAGTGTTATATCATTAAGAGTTGGAATGTTGTTGTGGATTCATACTATGTAGAATCTCCTTTAGCTGGTAAAAATTCCAATGCTGGCTCTACCTCAGAGCGACTTCGTGTTACAACAAAACGTGGAACATCAACCCAGCACTACATCTAATATCTCAACAATCTTCATTTCTATTCTGCACAAAAAATAGTAGATGAGGGGAACTGACGATACCCATGTATTCAATGTACAGGTAGAGCAGAAGTGGAAGTTTCTAGTAATGCTTTGCCAAAGTAAAACTTTATTGCTAGTCTAATCAAACACTGCCAATTGGGGTCTTGGCTTCTGTTTTTTTAATTTCAGAAAAGTCAACATATGAAACAAATAGATTAAATAATAAAATGTCAGGAGAAAAACAAAGATAGCATATCAATTTTTAGGCATTATCTACGTGTTAAATATTTCAAACACATGTAACAAGAATTAAAAAAGAAACCTTTAATCAGTACTATAATGAGCCTGAACATTCATGATCATTGATTAAAGTCATGTTGGATGAAGACTTCTGTAATGTGGACACCTGCCCGGAAAACACATGATTGACTATACCATTAAATTCTTGTTGGCCTTTTAGCATCATTCATATGCAAAGACATTTGATCACAAGAGGCAGATAAATAATTGGCTTAAAGGTAAAACAATTTCTATGCATGCACCAGAACATTGCGATACCAAAGGGGATGATGGACGGCGCGTTTGAGCAAATCAAACACCCACCCCCAGTCAACTGATCTGGGTTTAATCCATCATCATTCTTTAGCTCACTTCCACCACCCCAGTTCAGACATGGCCATATGCAAATCAGTCTGACCCTGTGCCTCATGGGAACAGTCCAGCCCGAACTGCCAAGCCATGTCTTCCCTGGACCGGAAACAAGCATCCTGGGACCGGTTTCTGGCTATTTAGCCGTCATCAGCCAGGCTAGCTTGAATCCAGTGGCAAAGTGAGCAAGGGACCCACGTCTGGGCATACCCTGCCAACTTAGGGCGAACAAAGCGATACCAAAGGGGATGATGGACGGAGCGTTTGAGCAAATCAAACACTCACCCCCAGTCAACTGATCTGGGTTTAATCCATCATCATTCTTTAGCTCACTCCACCACCCCAGTTCAGACATGGCCATATGCAAATCAGTCTGACCCTGTGCCTCATGGGAACAGTCCAGCCCGAACTGCCAAGCCATGTCTTCCCTGGACCGGAAACAAGCATCCTGGGACCGGTTTCTGGCTATTTAGCCGTCATCAGCCAGGCTAGCTTGAATCCAGTGGCAAAGTGAGCAAGGGACCCATGTCTGGGCATACCCTGCCAACTTAGGGCGAACAAAGCGATACCAAAGGGGATGATGGACATTGGGCACATTGTTAAAATCGCCTTCTGGAAATTGTATACATGAGACAAATAGAATGAAATAGAGTGTTCCGCTGAGGCATCGCTCATTAGGATCCCCACTTATTTGCGTGTGGTATTATGCGTCTTGCGTCTCTTTTTTGCATTGGTGTTTTTGCCGTTTTTAGGTTTCTTTCTAAATAAAAACACAATATGAAAAAGGGGGTTAGTAAGGACTAAAACAAGCAAAGCAATTAAGATGTTGATATGGACCATTTGGAAGCTCTGAGTGTGGTTGTGTTGTGCTTGGAGGGCAGACCCTTCATACAGGAGTCTGGAGCCATTAAGGTAATATGTAAGTTCTTTATTTCATGTTACGCCTTAGAATGCAGCAACAGCTTGACAGGTCCTCTTAGCGCTCCATTCTCCCTCCAACTGTCATCCGCTTCTGTTAGGGATTTTTGTATATTCATGTCTCTATGCTTTATAACAACATTCCCCATGCACATTTCACAGTTTGTTATTCCTGCAGCACACAGTCAAGCAGAGTCATGTTTGTTTATTCTCATTGTCATTGTTCCTGCTGTTCTCGAGGAATCTTCCCCGGCTCAGTGACAAAAGTTTATCTTTAATTCAAAGTCCTTCTGTTAGCTTACTATAACCTATTCATTCATAATAGCTTGCTTTTGTTCACATATCTAAATATTCTACCAATTCTAGATGACATTAGGAAAGAGTGGGCAGAACCAATATTAATGTAGTGGGATAGCTACTAGGTGCTTGGGCAATATGCTGCTTAATAAAACTGTGCTCTGGTTTGCTGACAATATTACACATTTGATAATAACAAAATGAATCTGCAGTTTAGTGATTTCATATGCAATATTTGGGAGATATGCTGGAGAACGTTCCTATGCAGCTACCATGCTGTCCGTTTCTCATTTGGTTTTCTGCCCACTTGGGACCTAGAATATTTTTGATTTTGATGTTCTCTGTAATACTCTATTTGGTGAGGAGCCTTTATGGCATTGACTCAGTACCGTATTTCTTATGAATTTTTGTGATAAATTCTTTAAATTATTCCGCTGATCTAGAAATCAGTTATTGATTGTTCCCTTTTACTTAATTAACTGCATTTTGACTATTTTTATGTGTTGGGAGGTGCCTTGCGAAGGGGACACATTGCCTCATGATATTGAGGTCTAACACCTTCTCCAATTCATCAAACTGTGGGTATTCTGTTGAGGTAAAATTTAGGGGTGTTGAAATTGCTCCCTCCACCCCCAATCCCAGGCTTTGACCTGCACGCAGATGCCAACATTCCATGCATCATCATATTCTCACAGAAACCACAATAAACTTCAACCTGCTACAGCACACCCACTCAGTCCAGACACATCATGTTACTACATCATCCCCTTTCCTTATACATCGGACAGACCAAACAGGTTGCATACTAACTCACCAGAAAATTAGATGGGCATTTATATTTTTAACTTTGATACCTGTATTTTTATATGCAGAAGTTACAAGTGGGTGGTGAAGGACATTTCAACTATGCAAAAAATCACAAGTTCTTTTAAACACATCCAAATTCAAACTATTGCGAACAACTACAAATAGTTAAAATGCTCTAGTTCAGTGAGTAGACTTCCATAAGAAGACATACATAAAGCTTAAAGTCTTATGAAATACTAGTTCTTTTCTTAAACCTTGTCTTTGGCAATATGTGTATGGTTATGATTAATCTTGACTTTACCAAAGTTAATCAATTACTTTGCCAGCTACTTTTGTGGCAGGCATTTCACAACCTTGAATGGTATACAGAATTTGGAAAGACTGACATGTTTCTAGTGTAGTAGTTACTTGGGACTGTGAGGAAGTCACTGGCCTAGTAGTAGGGAATGAGGATGTAAAAGCTTTTATATGCGTGTATTCCAACCATCTGTAACACAACTCAGGTTATTATTACGATGCCGGTGGGACAGCCACCAACGCGCCGTTGGCAGTGGTCCCATGACAGACAGCCCTTCGGGCCGACCACAGCATTACGATGCAGGCGGTCGGACACTTTACTGTTGGGGGATGGGCCGCCTCCTCCGACAGGATCTACTGATCCCGAGGTGGCGGCGGTTGGAATCTTGATCCTAAATGGAGGCAGTGCCTGCGCAGGCACCGCTGTCAGGATTACAATGTCCATTTCCGACAGCCTTTTCAAGGCAGTCCCACAGCCATGAATAGGCTGTTGGAAAGGGACTTTGGGGGCCCCAAGCAGGGCCCACGTCCCCCAGGGGCCACTGGCAAGTGGCCAGGGGGCACATGTAGTGCCCCCTCAAAGATCCATGCACTGTGTGCCTGGCACACAGTGCATGGATGTTTGTTTGAAATGTGCCCTTTTCTACTACGGCTTGCGCTGCGGCCCTTTCCCAGGTCAAAGCAGAAACCGCAGTAGCTAAAGGCATTTTACGACCGCCTGCATGGTGGTCATATTGTAATAGGGCAGGCTGGACCGCCAATGTCTTGTCGATGGTCCTCTGCCCGCGGCGATGGCAGTTGGACGCTCGTCCGACTGCCATCGTAATCAGGCCCTTGCAAATCGAGGTAAGCCAAATAATCTTAAATAATACTGATTCCCCATTTTCTCTCTGTTTAGTTAAGATTACTTCTGTCAGAGGTCGAGAATAAACAAAATACAAAAACAAAACTGCTCAAGAGATGAGCAATATGGGAAAAATGATTTCAAGTAATAGGCATTTATAAATTGTCCAAGGTTAAAATTAGAGGCAGTCACTGTAAAAGCTTTTAGGGAAAGGACCTTAAACTAAAAGTTATTTCAATAGAAGATTGCAAGTCTACGATGGCAGAAAAGTGTTCAAAACATGTCCATACATAGTAACCCTGGGCAAAGCACTACGCTACGCTTGCGAAGTTTGCGCTACTTCGCACAACGCGAATTGCACGTAGCACAGTGCAAACACGCGTAGCATAGTGCAGCTGTCATTTTTTGCTTGCTCGCGGTCCTCAACGTCAAGTTGGCGACCGCGAGCAAGCAAAATGACATCCCGGCGAGACTTTTTCCTCGTTCGCGATCAGCAACATCAAGTTGCCGATCGCGAGCATGGAAAATAAACCTCCCGGCGAGATTCTCAACGCGGGGAGGTAAGGTTTCTCATTGCGAGTGGTCGCGTATGCTCGCGACCACTCGCAATGAGAAACTACCAGTCCGCGTTGAGAAAGCTGCCGCTCGAGTAAAAATCTACTCGAGCAGCAGTAAAAGACAGCTCGCACTGTGGAAGATGCCGTTTTCAATGATTGCACAGTGCGGACAAGCATCCGGCACTGTGCAATCATTGCGAACAGTGCACTACGCAGTTCGCGTAGTGCTACGCGTAGCTCGCGTAGTGTGAACTGCACTTTGCGTAGCTTCGCGTAGCGCTACTTCGCGAACTACGCCCAGGCTTAATACATAGACCGTGGACCCTAGTGGCTTAAAGTTAAGAATTAGCCAGGTTTGTAGTGGGGGTGCGTGAAATTCAAATAATTTCTGTTTTTTGTAAATATACGAAATTTCTGAAAAATTATCAAAATTACTTGAAATAATAATCTGCCATTTAGCTCTATATTTTAGTGCAAAATAAGTCTGAGGTATTTTGTGCTAAAAAATTACAGCAAAAAGCACAAGTGCCATAAACAACAGCCCTTCATGGTCTGGTCATTTGTTTGAGTTGTCCCTATTCTCTAGCATTAAGATTTTTCCGTGAATGGTTTATAATTATGAAATGTGTCATAATGGCGTAATTTCTGGAATTTTGCAATACAAGTGTAATGTGAAATCCCAGAAATGATGAGAAATTAAAATGGCGTAACGAAAATTTCACCCTGGTCTACTTTGGAGGGCCTACTTTAAGAACTGCTGAAATTGGGCCTACTGATAAAAGTTCCCTTAAAATTCTCTATCATTAACTAATTTACTCTAGTGCCCCCTGCTGTTAGTGGGAGAAACAAGATGGTTGCCAGTCAGCACAAGAGTCACAAACACCAAGCTGAACCATACAAAAACACTATGCTGACATGGTGACTCACATACAGACCCCAGCTGTTGCCCTTTGTGTATTTAAGTCTCTTGTCTGTGTGTCTGTGCCCTTGTGCTCTTCCCTGGAGTGTTGTGATGGAGAAAGGTAACTGTAGGCCAACCCACAATTCCACAACCCAATAAAGAACCAGCTATGCTAATGCGGTTAATCACGTAGGGGCCGATTCACAGAACTAATCTGAGACAAAATCCTAAACTTTCTACTTTTGGTATTCACAGAAGACATTTAGTAGTAGTAAAGTTAGGATTTTGTCTTAAGTTAGTATTTTGTCTTAAGTTAGTATTTTTTCTTAAGTTAGGATTTTGTCTTAAGTTAGGATGTTGTTTTAAGTTAAACTTAAGTTTGTCTTAAGTTTTGGTCTTAAGATAAAATCCTAACTTAAGACAAAATCCTAACTTTACTACTACTAAATGCCTTCTGTGAATACCAAAAGTAGTAAGTTTAGGATTTTGTCTCAGATTAGTTCTGTGAATCGGCCCCATACTGTTGACTGCTGCTGCTGCTGTCATGTGTGTGCTTCAATCTCCCATCTGTCTCTCTGCGCTCATTTACTGGTTGGGCAAACGCAGTGGATGATAGCGGTGGTTTCCAGCCATCTTATTAAACAAGCATTGGCAAAGCCTTTGAAAGATTTGTTTTGCTTTGTCAATATTTTTGGACATGCTGCACAGCAGCACAGATTGCTGTGCAACATGGCTGAAAGTAAAGAAAATAATAGCGATATGACGCAGTCAACACTGGCCTCATTATAGCACTTTCTTTCTTCACTTTAAGCAATGTTGCACAGCATCCTGTGCTGCTGTGCAACATATCTAAAGAATCCAATAGATCTTTCAAAGGCGAGACCTATTGGCTTTGGAAATTCTTGTTAATATATCTGCCCAATAATTTTATATTTTTGTTAATCAGACACATGCTTATCTGTGTGTGCACAAAAAGTCACACTGCATGTTCTGATGCTCAATAAGAACAGCATAAAGAAGAATACTATGAAATGTCTCGTTGATGCTTCTTGAGAGAAACATATTTTCAAAGCACATTTTTCACATTAGTCCCAACTCCAAGAGACCTGAAAATTGTAGATTGCAAATTGTGCACCTGATGATCACCACTATAAGTGTGCACTATGCACACCTGATTTTGAATTGCACCATCCAGAAAGGATAAATATATGCAATTTACACATAGGAATGCACAAACCGCTATTACCTGCATTTTGCACCTGTGATTTGGGGCAAGTTTACCATCCACAAACTGCGAGTATTACATTTGGTGCAAGTTGTACTTTGTTTTTAATTTTGTTTTAGGTGGGATAAACTCCCAATTTGTGACCAATGCCTTAGAAATTCATTTTATGGCCAGGACACTTTTAGAAAAAAAGTGACACTCTTGCTTTTCAAATGCATCACTTGGTGCAAAAAATGTTCCATTCCATCAGCCATCGCCACTAGTGATCCAAAATGATTAAGTTCTTTCTTTCTGAACAGCTCATGTGTAATACTATTGTCTTTACAATAACATAGGAACGTGCGGTGTTTAACAAATACCATCAGGAGTCTATAAGTTTAATGCTTCCTACTGACATATGATGCTTTTTTAGCTCATTAATTTTAATTTTGCAAGTACTTCGAGGTAGTTAACATGTGATAGAAGAGTTGAGAGTGCACAGTCTGCGCTATGGAGTGCTGGCTTATATACAGCTCATTTTCAAAGAACAGAGGCACAGAAAACCAGCACAGTCAATGTGTCATACATGCCCACAGACATTTCACCTGTTCATTGCATCCTTACTGCAAAACAAAACAAACAATGGCATAGCCTTTGGGACCTTATAAGTGTTTAGCCAGAGCAATTGACTTTGCCAAAGTCTTTAAGGTATGGTGTAGAGCAGTGTGGCTGCTGGGCAGCATGTTGAAAAGTTATAATAAAAAAGTGTTGTAAGCATTTTTGTTATTTTATACATAACTAAGAAAATATTATGTAGAACGTTCAGACCCTATTAAAAAAAAAATTAACATAAAAAATGTCTTCCAGTTTTTTTGTTCTTGCAATGCTGGCAAATTCTTCCTGCCTGTTCTAATGCTTCTTTGTTATAGCTGTTTTTTTTTTTGTTATGGGGGAAGCGACCATAAACAGCACTGGTAGTGAGGTGGTGCTACACTGGTGCAGAGCTGGTGCTGCGCGTGTGCAGAGGTGGTGCTGCACTGGTGCTGAGGTGGTGCTTAGATGGTGCTGTGCTGGTTTGAGGTGGTGCTGCACTGGTGCAGAGAAGGTGCTGTGCTGGGGCTGAGTGATGCTGTGGTGGTGCTGTGGTGGTGTTGTGGTGGTGTTCAGGTGCTGCTGAGTGATGCTCAGGTAATGCTGTGGTGGTGCTGCTGAGTGATGCAGAAGTGGTGCTGAGTGACGCTGACTGGTGCTGCGCTGATACTGAGGTGGTGCTGAGGTGGTGTTGCACTGATGCAGCGCGAAGTGTAATTAAATAACCAGCAGCTTGGCTAAAGGGAGCCTGCCCTTCTCACCGTCACTGAGAAGGGAGGATGGTGGGGCGGAAGAGGCAGGACTGGCAATGAGCATTCAATAAAAGGCATTTTCCAATCAAACATAAATCCTGCTTGGCTAGGAACACATAATGTAAAAGTTCCTAACTTAATCAGTTTAGTGGAGATGTACACATAATATAGACACACTCATGGCAACAAATGTTATATTTGTGCACATTTAGTTTGCGCACAAGGTAAATACAAACACAAGATTTTAATTTGGCTACACAAGTGGCAATTCACATGCATAGATAAACATGGCATACTGCTCATACATACTAAACGTATACACATGTCCACGATCCTGGCAACACACCATGCCTTGGCCACAATCAACATACTTTATGGCTCTTGGCTTGTCTTGCTGCCTGCCTGGTTATTTAGCTGCAGCAAGGTTAATGCATCAAGGTTAATGTCGTCTCCCTGCTGATGTGCAGAACATGGATCTACATTTGAATTCACATGTGTACATTTATCTGCTCTTATTACCTTTTAAACAATTTTGCTATGACCTGTCAAAGTGCCTTAACTTGGTGTATGCTAATTAGGCTTCAGCTAGGCCTCTACGCCATCTTGTTTAAAATGGATGTCTTTACCTGTACATTCACTGTTTATTATTTCTGCTGCACACAGTCAAGTAAATTCAGATTTGTTTTTTCCAAATTACCTTGTTCTTGATGAAGTCTCTCTGACATGGGCTCAGTAATGTTTCACCCTTAAAGGTTTTTTCCACCTGCTCACTGTATATGCATTCTTTCACAATAGTTCACTGTTGTTTTGTAACTAGTTTGTTCTGCTATCTCCAGATGACATTAGCATAGAGGAGGGTGAATCAATATTTATTTATTGTACTAGTTCTTCGGTGGTAAAACAGTGTGATGCTTTTAATTATGTGGTCTGACATACTGAAAATGTATTATTTTGCTTGTGCCATGATGAATCTGCAGTTTTCATTATATCCTAGTAGAAGATTTCCTATGAAACCCTCACATTTGGGGGCTAGACAGAACTTTGAGGGACCTTTCCTACGCTACTAGGGATGTGGTCCACTTTCTTAATGATTTTGCTGCTCATTTGGGACTGCCCTATGACCAAGAGCCTTGATGGCAATGACTTTATGCATCTGCACTTTACCATTTCTGTATTGAACCTTTTTGAATTTTTTTAATAAATCTTCTAAAATGTTAATTCTGCCCTAGAACTTACTTATTGAGTCTGTCCTCACTCAATTGAATTTCTGATATGCTTTGCTGCACTTCATCTTGGAAACATTGCCTCATAAAATTGAAGTTTAACACTGTCCCAGACCCAACCACCCATGGGGGTGTTTTTGAGGTATCTTTTGAGGTGCAAGATTTTAGGGGATCCCCATGCTCACACCACCACAGAAAGTATATACAAATTTGATGAATTAATGAGGCTGCTGAAGAATTATCCATATTGAAATTGTACAGAGATCAAGTAATTCAAGTTTTGAGCTCATTTACTATCTTGAGCTCCCCACGTTGAGAAATATGACTTGTCACTCACTTAACACAGATAAAGAGAAGTGTAACCAGTTCAAGTATCACCATGCTAGTAGTTCTGTGGTTGAAGGTGAATGGTTATTTAATCATGCTTATAATTGTTCACAGGACTAAAATATGCTGGTTATATTGAGTTATTTGGAAGACATCTGCAGAACTACAAAGTGTTTTATCGTAGTTAATAAGGGCCTGTAATAATCAATGTAGCCAATGTAAGTAAATAGTGAATAAAGCTGACTGTGTGCTATGTAAAATTTTGGGGCCTAGAAGTTATATTGTTGCCAATAATTATGATGATAGTGTTGACCATTACTATTTGGGAAGTACCACTTAGGGCTGAAGTCAAGATATTTCTCTGCCAAATGTAGTTGAGATTGCCCAACGAGGATGACAGGCAAGGTGCTTGGATTGTGAATAATGTACCACTTCTACATTGGAAATGGGGCTCAGGATGCTATGGTACCTGTTATAAAAACTCCTGATAATAGAGAAAAATAAAAAAAAGCATTAGCAAAGCCAATGGGTCTTACTTTAATGAGCCAACACATGTAGACACAGACACTCACACATGCTGTTCACATGTTGCATGCACAAATGCTTTGATGCTGCAGTGAAGAAGGGAACAAAGATTACTTTCTTACAGAATATATATAGGAGATAAAGAATTGAATTTGACAAAGTGTTATAATTGTACTTTTCCGATGTAAAATCGTTCCTCATGCATTCCAATGAAAGCACTTCCTGGAAGGTAGACTGATAGACCAAATAGCCAATAGCATGAGGTGAGAGTTCAATGCTCCTCTGGGTGGAGCCAAAGCCCTCACTCTATATTTTCAAAAACTTGTAAAGCTATGTCCTGCAGACAGCTCCACTGTCAAAAAGAAAAGAGAGGTCAATTAATGTAGTGAGTAGTGCCTGGAATCTCTGCTAATCTGCAATGTGATGCGATTTAGCAGATGATTGTAAAATACTAGTCAATGGAGAATCTAGGTGGTACGACTTAATGAGTTATACAAAGACAGAGATCAATGAGGTGCCAACCAAGAGCGCTCCAATTAAGGGAGTTAAATATGCCAATAGGAATAGGAATAAAATGCTCATGTATGAAAATCAAGGAATGGAATGTCTGCACTTTTTAACTGGCTTCCTAAAAAGTAGCAGAAAAGTCAGGGCCCTAAAGCAATTAGTAAGAAATGGCAGTGTTGAATCTCCATAGACCCAATCAATGTCATGTCGTTAACTGCTGTAACAAGAGCAAAATAACTGAATAGGAATGCCAAGCATTCTAGTAGACACAGCAACTCTGGAGCTAGGCTTGTTAGTACAGATTATATCTGCCTTTCTCAGATACAAAAAAGCGGCATCATCTTTGACAGTGATTGATTTCCAGAATATATTTGAAGCTGATGTTTTAGTTATAAACCATGCAATATTTTTAATACGAATATCTTAGTGCCAGCTATGGCAGTCATGTATGACTCATGTAGAGGCATTCCAAATTGAAAAAGCCTTTTTGACATTACTACTGGCAACCCTGCCTGATGCATTGAGTTTACGACTGCTTTTAATCTTCTAAATGGTGGCCAGTAATCTTGTCTGACGTGATCACTATTACTCATAATATTAGTAGCTCAGGCATCATTGCTTTAGAGATTTCTGCAATGTACATCAAACTACAGTATCCAAAGGTGTTTCATAAACATTTACTCTCTGGCACCATTACAGGTTGACCAATTCGATTTTCTTTAAATTCTCCTTGATTGGCTACTTTTGTTTTTCCAAATCTACTCTCTTTGCTACCTGACTTCTGTCACCATACCTGCAGGGATGGAGCTTGAGCTGGTCAACTTGGAAACTTGCACTGTAACTGAGCTCATGCAGTTCTGCCAGGAAAGGGGGCTCCCCACAAAGAAGGGCACCAAGAAATTGGAGCTACAGAAAGCTCTGAGGGCCTGGTGGGAAGTCAACCAGTCACTGACAACCACAGAGGAGCAGGAGGATGATCAGGTTGAGTAGGATCAGGACCTGGATATTGGTCCTGAAATGCTGAGTTCAGTGGAGGAAGATGACCCCTCTCCTGTAGTTGAGCCCCCTGCCAGAGCAGAAAGCAGTGTATCCTCGCATTGCCTTTCCCCAGAGGTGCTGGTGGACAGAAAGGTAGAGAGAGTTTCAAGCTGCAGATGGGCAAATTAAACATGGAGAAATAACTGTCCCTTGCTGAAAGGAAACATGCTTTGGAGCGTTGGGCTCATGAAAGGAGCCTAAGATGCTGGAATTGAAGGTAAGACAGGCAGATTCCAGTAGTGGTAGAGGCATCCACTCAGTGTCTGAAGGAGATAAGAAGGCCCAGATACCCAAAGACCTGTTGCCCCGTTATGTGGTGGGAGATGATAATGACAAATGGTTTTCAGCTTATGAGGTGACCCTGAGAGTACACAAAATCCTAAAGGAACACTGGGGAGTGGTCTGTGGAAGCATAGGCCTCCAGTGGGAAGGGACACTCTTCTGACCCTCGAAGTAGAGGGTCAAACCAGGTAACCTCCATTAAAGCTATCTTGCTAGCTAAATTTGGCCTTACTCCTGAAAAGTATCGCCAGAGATTCAGGGAAAGCCACAAGCTCCCAAATCAGTCTTGGGTGGATTTCTTGGACTACGCCAGTAAGGCACTGAAGGGATGGGTGAGGGGCAGCAAAGTCAATGATTATGACGGGCTATACAACTTGATTCTCAGGGAGCACATTCTCAATATTTGCTTTAAAGAGCTGCTCCAGCACCAGCACCTAGTGGACAGCAAGCTGACTGACCCCAGGAGCTTGGTGAGGAGGTGGACCTCTGGGTTAGCACCAGAGTGCCCAAAATGCACCTGGGCTGGACTCGCAAAAGGCTGTCAAGGGCCCCACCAGAAGAAAGAGAGGGGAGAAAAACATAAAAATAAGTAGTTCTCAAAAGATCCCCAAAATAATTTTCAAGGGAACAGTGGTAACCAGCCCCAGTCTGGAACCATGAAAAAGGGATTCTTTGAAAAACAGACAGGGAGGTTTGTCCCACAGTGTAATGAGTGTTACAAATATGGGTACTCCAAAGGATACTTCAAATGTCCCAAGAGGGCACAGCCACCCACTGTTGGGCAGACACCTGGGTTGGCGAACGTTGCACTCGGAGAGGAGTTGGCCCCAGTGAACTTTGGGGAGAAGACAGAAGTGATCCTACTGCCCTGGAGGTTAAGGAGATTGTGCCAAAAGCCCATATGCCTGCAAATACTTCTAAGTACAGGCAGTGGGTCACCATCAATGGGCAACAGGTGGAGGCTCAGAGAGACACAGGAGCCAGCATGACTACTGTAAGTTGTCAGCTGGTGTCCTCAGAGTAGGTCCTCCTTAACACATTCCATCAATTCATAGTCGCAGACAACCATGAGAGTCATATACTGGTGGATCCGGTTCCCTCTGAGTGGGGGGATGAGTTCTCTAAAAGTAGCAGTGAGCCCTACCATGCCTACAGATTGTCTGTTAGGCAATGACCTGGAGCACACAATCTGGATGGAGGTGGAGCTCAGGTCACTCTTGGAGATGTTGGAATGCCTGAATGGGTCTGTATGACTACATGGTCTATGGCTGCCCGGGAAGGGAGTCAAGGGTGCCTGGAGCCTGGAACAATGGCCCAAGCAGCTGCCAAGGAGAGGGGGAGCAAGGGGCATAGGAAACCAGCCCCTGAAGTTTCCACAGTCATGGTTAAAGGGGCACCTGAGGAGAGTGCCTACCGGGGAGGACAGAGCCGCCCTGGGTGACCTACCTTAGCTCGCTCAATGGCTAGTTGAGGGTGGGCCCACCAGGGAGGAGTTCTGCAAAGTGCAGAAAGAGTCCCCACTCTAGAGGGCTTGAGGTGGCAAGTGGAGGCCCAGGCAGCAAGTGGTACCTCTGGAGATCACCTAATCTACTGGGAGAATTACTTTCTATTAGCGATGGGTGGTAAACTCTGCTCCGCGGGTGGAGTTTGCAGAGTTTTGCAACTATGCGCTCCACTTGGAGCGTGAAGTTCTGCAAGAAACTCTGATTACTGCTCTGTGGCCGAGTTTACCGCCTACAAAACCAGAACGTACGGTTTCTATGTCGGTAGATTTCCAAGCAACAATGGGATGCATTGGCTCCATGTCAGTGATTCCAAGATGTTTGTGCCAACCCAACCTTGAACGAGCAATTCTGCTTTTCAATCTGGAACTGAAAGCATGCGATGTCCTTGCAGATTTACGACTGATGTCTGCAAGGTAGCAGAACAATCTGCATGTAAGCTTGTGAAATGCCCTCCAAATTTCAAGAATCACTGTAAACGTAACATAAAGTGATTTGTGGCATGCTGTAAAGCGCATTGACAATACAGGCTACATTTTGGCCAAATGGGAGGGTGTGCCAGGGGCTGTAGCTTGCACAGAGGTGGTGTATCTGTGGTCACTCTACATGCACTTCCTTAGTCACCAGGCCCGCCCCTCGTCACCGCCAGTTGCTAAGGGCAAAGTGAAGCATGCGCATGGGACGTCACTTCCCAGTTGTTTAGGTAACATGTGTAATATTCTATAGACTCTGTGGCCTTACTGGGACCAGAACCAAAAAGCAGCTTAGCCAAAAAGAGCAGCCTCTTCCCTGTTCGGAGCCCTCCTAAATAGCTCCAAGGAGGCCCGGCTTTGCACCTTTCCTTCCCATCCCCCAACACCTGGTCCCTGAACCCTGTATACCCTATTAGCTCCAACTATGGTAGAAGTAGAGCCACCCCTATCGCTGATCAACGATGACTCAGACCACGCAGCTGAGTGTCAACATGTCTCCCCAGCCTTCCTCTGGGGCATGACACTAGCCTAGGGCATGGCACTAACCTGGTGATCATGGCGCTACTGCCCATCTTCTACAGGGCCCTTCGGAGTGTGAGCTGTGCCAAGAGCAAGGTATGAAGCTCAGAGGGGAGAATGTCACCAGTATAGGGGGGACGAGAGTGGACTGGCCTTGTGTGTGTGTGTGTGAGCAAGCTATGAAGGGGTAGTCCAAGGATTGTAATGTTAACATAGGTTCGACTAAAGAGCACAAGTGACCGTTTTTTGGTTATCAGTAAAAAAAATCATTAACTAATGGTGCATATCGGGAAGTTGGGGAGCAAGGTTCAGTGCCTCGAGTCCAAACCTATAAGCAGGGATTTCTGTGTTGCAAGTAGTATACGTGATGCTTGGCTGAACATTTTATTGATGTCTTGGGATCTTCAAAAACTGTATGAATGTGTGTATAGTGCTATCAGTTGCTGTACCTTGTCAGATGCTGCCATCCAGTGGGAGATCAGTGGAATCGCCTGTTACTTAAAAAACAACACTTGTTATAAAGGGGGGCAAAACTCCATGGAATTTCACAGAGTTTTTATGTTACTCCGCGGAGTACAACTCAGCGAGCTCCACCCACCCCTACTTCCTATATAGTGAACCTACAGTTCCTAGACCTGGGGCAGCCTGCATGCTGGTGGTACCCCAATGTTACTGGATCTTTCTACTGGGGTTGGCTGACATTCCCCTGGAAGGGCATCTGGAGCAAGACAAGACCTTCGCCAGGCTTTATGTCTACTTCTATTGGCCCAGAAGAAAATGGCCTCAGATACATTCTGTAGGTCCTGTCCCACCTGTCAGGCCAGTGGGGAGTCAGGGAAAAAGCTCAAGGCTCCCCTGACCCCATTACCTGTTGTTAGCACTCCCTCTGAAACAGTGGGCATCAACATTTTTTGACCCTTGAGCCCAAAGACAGCTTTAGGCAACAGGTTCATCCTGGTCCTGGTGGATCACACCACTCGCTACCCAGAGGCCATCCCTCTGAGGTTGGTGACTGCACCTGCAATGGCCAGGGCCATGATGGGAATTTTTACCCGTGTGGGGTTCCCCAAAGAGGTAGTGTCTGACAAAGGTACTAACTTCATGTCAGCGTTCAGGTGGGATGAGTGTGGAATAACTTATAAGCTCTCCACATCCTATCACCCCCAAACAAACAGTCTTGTGGAGAGATTCAATAAGACCCTCAAAGGCATGATAATTGTCCTTCCAGAGCCCAGGAGGTGCAAGTGGGATGTCCTCCTGCCATGCCTTCTCTTTGCCCACAGGGAGGTGCCACAGAAGGGGGTAGGGTTTAGCCCCTTTGATCTATTCTATGGCAGCACTTTTAGGGGACCTCTTAGCCTTGTCAGAGAGGGTGGGAGCAAGCTCCCAGGAAACCCACTCAGGTTGTAGTCAACTACATGCTGGCCCTCCGCAAAATGATGCATCATTTCTGGAAGAAGGCAAAAAGCAAACTTGAGGCCAGTCAAGAAGTTATGAAACTCTGGTATAACCAGGAGGCCACTCTTGTAGAGTTCCACCCTGGCCAGAAAGTGTGGGTCATGTTCCTGTGGAGCCCTGGTGGATCTCAAGACCCATAGAAACTGCTTACGGGTGCTTCACATGAACGGCCTCAAATCACACTTCGAGAGATCCGAAGTAAGCATGCTCCTGGTGACAGATGAAGGAGTGAAAGAGGAAAGAAAGCCTCTCCCTGACCTCCTGCCTGCCCAATAGCATGATTGGTCAGTGGAGGGTGTCAGCCACTCACCTACTCTGACCCCAGAACAGCAGAGTGACTGTTACCAGCTGCTGGGGGCGTTTTCCTCTCTGTTCTCCCTCACCCCTTGACTCAGACACATGCGCAGCACTGTGCGTTGCTAGAAATAGGATTTGCAGGTTGTCAGACAAGTTGAGGGCCAGTATCAAGGAGGAGGTCACGAAGATGCTGGTGTTAGGAGTGACTGAGCCCTCCAACAGTCCCTGTGGTGCTGGAACCCAAGGCTGCCCCACTGGGTACCACTCCACAACTTTGGTTCTGTGTGGACTACAGGTGACTCAATTCTGTCAGTATGGCTAATGCACACCCCACCCACCAAGATGATCAGCTCATCGACATGCTGGGTGCTGCCAAGTTCCTGAGTACATTTGATCTTACATCAGGTTACTGGCAGATGGCTCTGACTGATGGAACAAAAGAGAGGTCTGCATTCTCAACCCCAAAGGGCCACTCCCAATTCAGAGTGATGCCCTTTTGGCTTAAACAAGGCCCCTCCCACCTTTCAGAGGCTGGGCAACAGGGTTTTAGCTGGGAAGGAGGAATTCTGTGCTGCCTACATGGGCAACATAGCTGTCTTAAGCTCCAGCTGGGAGGAATACCTGTACTACTTTTGGGAAGTGCTTCAGGTCCTGCAGCAGGTGGGCGTGACTATCAAGGCCAGTAAGGGCCATATTGGGCAGGGTTATGTTGTATATCTGGGCCACTTGGTGGGCGGGGGCAAGGTGCAGCCCCTTCAGGCCAAGATTGGACCTTTCCTGACCTGGCATCCCCCTAGACGGAGGTGAGGGTCTTCCTGGGCCTTAGAGGATACTATAGAAGGTTTGTTAAGAAATATGGCACCTTTGTTGCCCTCTTAACAGAGCTAACTTCTAAGAAGCAGCCCAAAGAGGTGATCTAGGTCGAGGCCTGCCAGAAATCCTTTGATACCCTCAAGGAGGCCATGTGTGCAGCACCCATACTCAAGGCTCCTCACTTCTCCAGGGAGATTATAGTGCAGACAGACGCTTCAGAGCATGGCATAGGGGTTGTCTTAGCACAGTTAAATGAGGAAGGCCTAGACCAACCAGTAGCCTTAATTAGCAGAAGGTACCTTCCATGGGAATAAAGGTAGAGCGTGATTGAAAGGGAGGCCTTTGATGTGGTCTGAGCACTGAAGAAGCTAAGATCATACCTGTTTGGGACTCACTTCCAGGTTCAGACAAACCACGGGCCCCTCAGATGGCTCATGCAAATAAGGGGTGAAAATACCAAACTGTTGAGGTGGGGCATCTCCCTACAACAAATGGAATTTTCATGTGGTACACTGTCCAAGGTCAGACCATGCCAATGCTGATGGTCTAACCAGGTTCTTTTGCCTTAGTGATGAGAACTCCCAAGGGGTTGGATAGTTCTCCCCACTTTAAGCTGGGGGGGAGACACATGTTAGAACTGTCAGTCTTAGTGTGGTCTTCCCCTTCACCCATTTGCCATCCTCTTCCATTTTTGCTGATCTCGTTTTTGCTGGCCTTAGGACTCTGCACACTTTACCACTGCTAACCAGTGCTAAAGTGCACGTGCTCACTGCTTAAAACCTGGTAACACTGACTTATCCCCAATTGGCATACTTAATTAACTTATAAGCCCATGGTAAAGTGGTACACTTATTGTGCCACCCACATAAGTAGCCCTTTAAACATGTCTCAGGCCTGCCATTGCAGACTGTGTGTGCAGTTTTTAACTGACATTTCAACCTGACAAAATAAACCTTTTGCCAGGCCCAAATCTTCCTTTTTGATATATATATATGTCACCCCTAGGGTACGTCCTAAACAGCCCACAGGGCAGGGTGAAGTGTATTTAAAAAGTAGGATATGTACTTTTAAGTTTTACATGTCCTGGTAGTGAAACACTCTCAAAATCATTTTTCACTACTGCAAGGCCTACCTCTCCCATAGGATAACATTTGAGTTACCTTATTACATTTAATAAGCTGTAATTTCTAAATGGGAGAGGGTAATAACTTCATGTTTGGTGTCTTTGGAATTGTAATGAAAAATCCTAACTTATAATGAACGGATTTTAAATTTCAATTTTGAAAATGCTACTTTTAGAAAGTTGGCATTTTCCTGCTTTAGCTAATTAGTGCCTGTAGCCTATCTCTGGTCACATGACTGGGTGTAGCTGACAGGTGAGCTTTATGTATTCGTCCTAGACAGCCACACACAATAGAAAGCTTAGGTGTGCCTGGATGGGCCATCACTGGCAGATAAGAGGGTGGAGTTGGACCAAGCCCTACTTGCACTTGAATAGGCTATGTTCTGCCTCCATACAAAGGGCTGCATACCTCCTGTAGTTTGTCTGGACCCAGGGCAGGGAAGTCAGGAGGCCTGGGGACTTCAAAAGCTTCTCTCCCACTTTAAGGGCATAACTGGGTATAAATACTGGTCCTCAGACACCAACTCTTCAGCACACTTCTGAACCTGTGGATACTCTGCCAGGAAGAACTGTTGTGCTGCTGTAGCACTGCCACTCTGCTGAACCGCTACCCTGCTGGACTACTGCCTTGCTGGACTGCTGCCTTGCTGTGCTGATCTGCTGCCTGCTCCCTTCTTGCCTGGATGAGAAGGACTGGACCTACATCTCCTGAACCCAGAACCCCAGAGTGACTCCAAGGGCTTGTTGGCTATCCTTCTGACTAGAGCCTCAGGGACTGAAGGCTGTAACAACCTTAACCCATCACCTGGACTCTGCCATCTGTGAGTCTACCCAGCCAAGTGGTACCACCTCAGTCCTGGACCATTGGAAGGGGCCTAAGGTGCTCTGCCAGTTTCTGTGGATCCAGTGGACCTGGCACATCTCCTCTACTGCGTGGTGCAACCCTGAGCAGAACCAACACATCACCGCTACTGCGTGGACTGGAACCACCACAAAGACCTGTATTGCAACGCAGCCCGTCATAATATCCGAACCGCAACTGCATGACAAATCCTCAGCATAGGCCCTCGTTGATGGCAGGCCTTGATGGTGACGCCAGACTCCACATTGCAGCTTTGCAGCTCCTCAGAACTGACGCCTCGATCCAATTGCCTGGTGCATCCTCGGTTCTGGATTCTGAATCGCAAACCCTGGTTGACGGGATCCTCGAAGATGTCGCAGAACCTCACACCGCAGCTTCTCCGCATCTCGGACCAAAGTATGACTTTGGCTGCATGATACATCTTTGATGAAAATCCTCGCAACTCTCCTCAAACCAGGATTTAAGGTACTCTGTTCAGCAGACCTAACTGGGTCCCTGCAGCTGGCCCGCATCCGTCATGTCAGCCTGAACTTGTGACTTTGTCCCGGTCTGGCACAACCTGATATCCTCAGTTGGCGCTTTAGGCATTTTGGTGCTATTTTCACTAAAATCTTTCAAATTGAATTTCTCCGGTTCTACGAATTCCACCTTCATGATTTCAACCACAGAAACAATTAGAAATAGTATTGCTTTAGCTAACCCTACTAAAATGGCAACTGACTATCTGCAGCACAAACCCACTAGTACTTGGTTTGTAGTACACTCAATTAAATTTCACTCATGAACCTTTTATTTAAGTGCAGGTCTGTCTCCCCCACAGATCCACCTCCGGCCTTGCTGATTCACAGTTTTAAAGCCTTCATTTTACCATCTTTTTTTATACTTCTCAACCTTCTCAATTTTTGTTTGCCGGATGTAAGTGCTTTGGAGGCTTCTAATCTGGACGTAATGGTACCACTGTTATCCTCATAATCCTGCTGACAGTTGACCTATTAGCCTGCTTCCAGCCCTGCACAAAATTCTGAAAGAATTTGTTGCTTGACTGACTTGCTACTTTCTAGATTCAAATGACATCTTAGATTATACTCAATTAAACGTCCCCTAATTGAAAAAGCAACATTGGCAGTTGTAGATGATCTGCTCGTGGAGGCTGATTGTGATAAAAGTCAATGCCCTGATATTACTTAATTTCTTAGCTAAATTTAACAGGGTGGACTACAAAATTCTCATAAAGCAACCTGAAGAGTACAGGTATAGTGCTTCACAGGTTTATATAATTTCTGTCAAGCATATCTCAGCAGATTCCTCACAGATGCCGTCAAATTTGATGCTCAGGTTCAAATGGACTCTCAAGGTCTTCTTTATGAGGAATCTCTGACTATTCTATTATTTCATACTGTGGCGACTAGGAAAATAGCCATATCAACCCTCAATCGGTCACCCCCCAGCTACTGACAAGAACTCTCTAGTACGCCGGTTAAAAGTGGTCCAAAATCACATAACCAACCTGGCTTTAAAAGTTCCCTGGTTCAGCCACTCCACTCCCCTTCTGAATTCCTTCACTGGCTTCCTATATGGGCTGGCATAATGTTCAAAGTTCTATGAATAATACATAAACCCATCCATGGTTCCACACCAAAGCTTCTAAATAAAAAGCATACATAACTGTAAGATATCTTCACTCTGTGAGTAAAGATCTACTCCATATCATCACATTTGACACAACTTTCCAAGTTTTTTGGATGATTTCTATTCTGGCACCATCAATGTGGAATTGGTTTCTGACCACTTTAAAAGTCATTGAAGGTCACAAAAATAGATGTTTGAACAGTTTCTGTACTAACCCACAATTGCTGTTTCTCAATTTTTTGAGTGTTTTAGCACTCACTCAGGTGATAGTGCAGTTTATTGAATGTAAAATCAAACGAAATCAAACCCTTAGAGAATGTTTATTATAATACAGCTTTAATTTGGCCATACAGCAACATGGGAATAGCAACAAAATTAGTGTGCTGTCTTGTGCTTAGTTAAAGACACTATAAAAAAATAGGCAACAGAAGTGAAAGCATAGGTTGCAGTGGGCCACACATCTGGGCCAATTGGCAATGTGGCATGGCATTTACAGCTTTCTACCTGTAATCACCATAATGGCCTCCTTTAGAGTTCAACAGCTGGTGTGTTTGCCTGCTTGAGAAGCAGAGGGATTTACTGAGCTACCCTTGTGGAAGATAGATGTCCGTATTTACAGATCTCTACCAGGAACAGTCATGGTCACACACATGCAACCTTGGATTTCAGCCCCTCTTAGTGGGCAGAATAGGAAGCAGTTTACTCCTGAAAAGCCAAAACGGGAAAGCTGCATTGTTGAGGGATGACAGACAAATAAGTCTTCACTGTGCAAAACTCAGGGCCAATGTATTTCTAAAGTTAGGTAAAGCAGAGGCCTTATGGATCCATCTGCAGAGCACAGCTCAGACATCGTATTGCATTCTGTGGATACTAATAAGACACTTGGAGGTCTATAAACAGGTTCCATAAATGAAAATGAAGAGAATCACTTACTTTAGTTCTTTCAATTTCTGCTTAACCCAGCGGACTTTAGGATCAGAGCAGATGGGTCCCATCATATTTGTGTAAAATCTAGACCAAAGGAATGAAACACACAGACAAGTTCTTGATTGCATATTCATATTGCAGAGAGGGGCTTGAATATTGTTTACAAAGTGTGAGACCTGGTTCCTGGGGTCCCAGACTAGTCCGTGGTTACTGTTCTTTAACTAGACATTTACCATCGGTATCCTGGGCCAGAGTACTATTGGACCCCAAATTGGATAACAAAGTACTCCCTGTTAACACTTGGCTGTCTCAGAGTAACAAGCTGGAACAGACTAAGACTTACTCAAGGAGGTATTCACATTCACGAGGCAAAAGGGCTCTTAAATGGCATTTTAAATAGAATGTCCAGCCGCTGCTTTATTTTATGAAAGAAAAGTGCTAAACTAAAACATAAGAATAATAACATGTATTCTAATTAATGGACAGTAGACATAACCAGAAGACACTAAGCCCAAAAAGAGGAGTGTCAACTAGCCCATAGACCCACCCTGTTCAAAATCTACATGACCCCCTCGCAGACGTCGTCAGATCCCTGGACTCAACATAATCTCCTACGCAGACAGAACTCAACTGATCCTCTCGCTCACCGAGGACCCCGCCAATGCAAAAAAAACAACTTCTGCAATTCCATGACCAGTGTAGCCGAATGGATAAGAGACCACTGCCTCCAACTTTGCTCCGACAAAACAGAAGTACTGATCTTTAGGAAACACACCTCAGCATGGGACCACAGCTGGTAGCCTGCAGAACTCGGACCCACACTGACTGACCACGCATGCAACCTCGGCATCTTCCTCACAGCCAACTGACCATGAAATACCAAGTTAACACAGTCGCCTCCTCCTGCTTCCACACACTGCGCAAGGTCCGCAGAATCTTCAGATGGATCCCGACCAACACCAGAAAGACCATCACTCAGGCCCTCGCCACCAGCCACCTCGAGTATGGCAACGCCCTTCATGCCGGCATCTCCAGTCAGCTCCTCAGAAGACTCCAGACTATACAGAACACCAGACTCATCCTGGACCTCCCCAAATGAACCCACATCACCCCCCCCTGAGAAACTTCCACTGGCTCCCCATCCAGAAAGATGCCAGTTCAAGATCCTCACAAATGCCTACAAAGCCCACCATGACCTAGGCCTGCCTACCTCAGCCATTGACTGAACTTTCACCAACCCGCTACACACCTACGCTCCTCTTCACTTGCCCTCGCACACACCCCCTGCATCCCCCGCACCCACAGTGGCGCTGCTCCTTATCCTACATCGCGTTCAAGTCCAGGAACGACCTCTGCCTACAGCTCCGTACGGCCCCCTTGCTGGCAGACTTCAGAAAGATACTCAAGACCTGCTCTTTGAAGGAGACTCAGCACCCAGATACCCCTAGGGTTGACCGAGTTGCACTTTACAATTGTTGAGTGATAGTAACCACAACTGTTGATTTAAAATTATCGGGTAGTGACTTGAGGTTCAAAAGTAAGTGTACCCGATTTACAAAGGTAAACTTAAACCGGAAGTCTAACTTTAGACCTGAAGTCTATCTCTAGACCTAAAGTCTACGTTTAGACCTGAAGTCCAAATTTAGAAGAACATGTAAAAAGGCCTGATTAATTCTGCTGACACCATTGTAAATCTCTTTTGGCCTGGGGGAGAGGGCAGTCACCTCTTATTCAAATATGGGTGCTCTTTGGTTACCCCCTTTCCTCAGTGCCAATTTGGAGAAAAACAACAAGGTCAAAAAGGTTCAGGGCAAGACAGTACAGCTCTCCAGAGCAATGCAGGGAATTTTCCATCACAACACAAAGGAAGACAGCCAGTGAAGGAGAAAAATGGAAAAAGGGATAATTATGAGCTGTTTGTATAGCTTCACCACCCTGAGGCTTACAGGTGCTGGTGAAATTTTCATAGGCCTTCAAGGGATGGAGAGAGAAGTGGAAAGTTGAGCATTAGCTTGATACATGTATAGAGTTTATTTTAAAAAGATTTTTGTTTAGTTTAAATGTGTCCGTACACTCTTTATTGATTGGTTTAAAAAAAAAACATTTACAATTTGAAACATGACTAAATTGAACGATAAAAATGACAGTAATAAATGTTAAAAACTGTGGATATAAAATTACTTAAAATTAGGGGACCATTATGGGCTAATAATGTTCTAATAAAGGACATTGCTCTGGATTTCTTATAGTCTCTGATTTAATAGTTGAGTCTATTAACTCAGCCGCCATGCTGTGATGAGGAGGATTTGGGTGTCATTGTGGCTTCTAATAGTTTTGATGCTTTGTAGACGAATTTCGTGAGCCCAATGTTTAGCTTGGTGTTGTCAGGGTTAAGAGCGGCCATTATTGCTTGGCGATAAGATCGAACTCCCAACGTATTACATTGGCCTCGCAGCAGTGACCGTCTGGCCGTGAGCAATGCAGGGCATGCACAGACGATGTGTTCCATTGTTTCAGAATGATAGCCACACAACCTGCATTCAGTGCCGCTACCTGGCCGGCGCTATTCGGGAAGGTTCTTCAGAAAGGGCCAGTCACCCATCCTCAAGGCTAAAAACTTATGTTTCCAAAAAAGTGCATATGTGCTTGATAGGTAGAGCGGCTGAACACCCACTTTAAAATTAGCGATTACAGCCCAAGCGTGTCTCCTCTTTGACAGTATTGCCCTGTCCGAGTGAAAGGACCACAATCTAACGTTTTTTTTAATGGCGGTCTTTAACACCGGGTGAGAGGGGTTTGTTTCCCAGAAGTCTTTTACACCTAGTAGCTGTAAACTGCGATCCAGGAGTTGCCGATGCTTATGGCTGGTCTGATTTTTCTGTATTTCCTGCCATAGTCGGGCCTCCAAGGAACCCTCTCGGGCACAGCGCAGTCTGTGACATAGTTTGATAAATGCGCCTGCCTCCACTCCATGATGATCTTGAAGTCCCAGTTCGAGTCTCACTTGGGCTGGCGAAGCAGATCTTGACAACCGAAAGGCTCTTTTAAAATATTTTGTTGTTAACTTATTTATTAATGTACTGGTTGTGCCCTTAGTGATCTCGTGCCCATACGTCAGGGAGTTGATTACTTTAGCCTTCATTACTTTCAGCATGGGGGTTAGGCTGGGACCTAGTAGCAGTTTTGCTAATTTTGCAGCGGCCACTTCTAACGACAGGGCTTTGGTTTTCAATGCTTCTTTATGTTTAATAAAGGTACCTCTTGTGTCAAGAAAGATGCCCAGGTATTTATAACTGGGGGTTGATTCTAGCTTTGTTTTGTTAAAGAACCACCTTTCTATTGACCTTTTTTGCTTCCCAAAAGATATAGTTTTGGTTTTTAACAGGTTGAGCTCTAGATGGTTTCTTATCGTGTAAGGTAGCAGTTCATCCAGTAGCCTCAGGAGACCCGCTTTTGTGTGGCTTAACAACACCAAGTCATCGGCGAAAAGCAAATTGGTGATGCGGGTCCCATCTAGTTGAGGAGGGTGGCAGTTTACACTGTCGAGAACTGGAGAAAGGTCAGATATAAACAAGTTAAAAAGGAGTGGGGCCAATACACAACCTTGTTTGACGCCTGTTTCAGTTCGGATCTTCCTGGAGACGTGGGAGCCTTCACCCAGCTTGATTCTTATCCATGTTTCCGTGTGGAGTTGGATTATTGCTTGAAGAAGAGGCTGGGGTATGCCCCACGATTTTAGTTTCTGCCATAACAGACCCCTGGGCACACGGTCGAAGGCCGCTTTGAAGTCTACAAAGCAACAGTGCAACTGGATTTGTTGGACTGTCGCTTTCTCCATCAGGACTGTTAGCGTTAACAGATTAGTTGTAGTACCGGTGTTAGCCACAAAGCCCGTCTGATTAAAAGGAAGGCGCGCAGTTGTTTCGGCCCAGGCCTGTAGCTCCTCCAATAGAATATTTGCATAATACTTGGACTCCACGTCGAGAAGTGCAACCATTCGGTAATTTTTTGGCTCGTTTCTCTTCCCACTTTTGTAAATTGGGTGAATGATTGCACCTCTCCAGGACTTTGGGACCATGTTGCTTAGACTGCAATAGAGAAACAAGGGGGTCAGGTATTCTGACCATAAGCTGACATCAGATTTGAACATGGCTTGAGGGAGGCCATTCGGGCCTGGGGCTCCTTCGGCTCTGGCTTTTGTTATGAGATGCGAGATCTTATTTTTTAAGGCATCAGGAGTCACCGTGGGCTCTAGTAAGGTATCGTTCCTTTTCGTTAATTCCTTGTATGGCGGATCTTCAGATGGAATTTTTACAGGGTGAGCTCGCCTCGAGGGGGGGATCATAGGGTTAACGGGGCTGGAGGAATTGGTGCAGGCTTCGTTTATATTGGTATCCCCAAAGTGAAGAGATAAAAACTTACTCCAAACAGCTTCACTAATATTTGCACTGCCGTACCCACTTGTACTTTGTTTGCTCCTATTTACGAGAGACCAGAATTGCTTTGGGTTAGGATTTTTACTTTCGTAGATGAGATTCAGCCAGAATTGATCCGAGGCCGCAAGTTTTTCCGTTCGTATAGAAATTCTAAAAGCTGCTTGGGCTTGCTTATAGTTATTGAAGTTGATTTTATTGCTGGGGTTCTTTCTTGATAGACGGAGTGCTCGGTTCCTCTCAGTTCTTAATTTCCTTGTGGCTTTTGAGATGGAGAATTGAGAAATTTGGTGTCTCGGGCCCCTCCTGATTGGCAATTCGTTGAGAAGGAGGTTTGTAAGAGAGGTCCAGCCACTAACGACATGGGGGCATATTAACAAGGTGCGGCGATAATATTATCGCTGCTTTAGAGCCCGTTTTCGGGCGAAAAGCGGCGATAATATTATCGCATTATCAACAAGGACACGCTAGCGCGTGTATCCTTGCATCAGCGCCCCTTGTCATCACGCCTCCCATCGCATCGCTAATGAGATGCAAAGGAGGCGTGCCTGACCAGACTCCTTAGGTAAATATCGCTAACCCAGCTTCCTCATATTAACAACAAGGGTTAGCGATATTTAAAATCACGTTAAGTATGCCTTAACGCAGGAATTTAACGTCTGTTAAATTCCTGACTAAGGCATACCTAACATGGGGGGTGGATTGTGTGGCTAAGACCACAGGCCCTATCACCAAGGATATCACCGTTTTCCATGGAACATCGCTGGAAAACCAGCGATGTTCCATGGAAAACATTGCTATCACTGGAATAATTATCGCCATTGCGCTATGCGTTGTTAATACAGCGCTAGCATGGCGATAATTATCTGTGATAGCCGGCGATAAAATTCCTCACGCTAAGAGCGGCCAGCGATAATTATCGCTGACGCTTGTTGATATGCCCCATGAATATTTAGCTCTAGGGATTGATGTAATAGGGCTCTGCTTTTTTCCATCAGATAAGGGGCCGTGGAGTCTGACCACTTTATCCGCTTTAGATCCTCTGTGTGGCTGCCTGAGTGAGTATGCCTGAGTGAGTATGGGCAAGTTCTTGATGGTGTGGAGTGCTGGTGGATAATGTTATTATTTGTGCCCGGTGGTCACTCTCTCCTTGTGGTGCGATTTGATAACTCTTGATCCAGGGCAGTATTTCTCTACTCCCTAGAGTGAAGTCCAAAAACGAGAAGGATCTGCCATCTGACCGGGTCCATGCGGGCGGGATATCGGTGGGGAGGCGCCCATTTAATAAGGTGAATCCTAAGCTGCTGAACTGCATTGCCACATATTCGCCCAATGTCGAAGATTTGTTTCCAACAGGAATTGACTGGGATGCAAAGTGTGGAGGGACTCTTGGGGGGTCCGGTCCTGTGTCATCGGCAAGATTGCAGTAGAGATTGGTATTGAAATCACCTGAAATGATACTTGGTGTGCTGCCATACTTGCCAATTAAGTCACAGATGGAGTTGATCAAGCTATCCATTTTGGCTTTTTTCTTGGTGGTGCAGGGGGAGATATAGACATTGAGGATGAGCAGTTGAGGATCCGTAAGTGAACTTCCCAGAATTATTCCAGAGAGCCAATCCTCCTCAAAGTTAATCTGTTTAATGCATTTGGATAATTTTGTTGATACGTAGATCGAGAGACCGCCACTTGGTCTACCGAACATGGACTGCCTGGTGGCAGGTGTCATAAACTCCAGGAAGCCCACTATTGGGATACTTTCTCCTGCCCATGTTTCCCGTAAAAGAAGGATGTCATATTCTTTTAAAGAGTCCAGGACAGCGGCAGATTGTTTTTCCTGCCCAAATCCGTTAATGTTCCAGGAGCATATTGTCAGACCGTAATTAATGATGGTTCAATCGGTCCGTTTTTTGGATAGGACCCCCGGCAGCCATAACCAATCTGCTCCGTCGATGTTTTGCTGGTCGGTTGCGGGCTCTGGGATTTCTGTTGGTGAGCTGCCTCTTGCGGACCTCAGTACTGAATAGGGGGCTAAGGAGAAGCTGGAAGTATGGGCCTGATTGTTTTCCAGTATTGAGGGGTAGCGAGGAGCACTTGGAATTATTGTTGTTATACCCCAGGATTTAAATTGGTCAGTTTTCGTCAAGACCAAATCCCGGGTTGCCGGGGTTACCAGTGTTACTTGCGTAGCTTCACCCGTATTAGAGCCGGTAGATGGAATGAATTCGATAGCGATTATGTCTCTCGATTGTAGGTGGCTTAGGTCTGGTAATGATTTGAAAAGTTTAAGCATATTCCCTCGATTGAGGATGTCATGAGGGCCTCTGGAGATGAATTCTGGAATGAGCAGCAGTTTGGTGTTTTGGGGGCTGCTTGGGGGCTCACAGGGATCATTAGACAATACTGGCTGTGTTCGCTTTGATTTTTCTTCGATGGGCTTTTTTGATGATGTAAATATAGTGAATAATGGAAGGGGCGATTCCCTATGCTGGATGATTGGGAATGGTGAAAGATGACTTTTATTTGTAGCCACCAACTTGCGACAGCTTGCTGAATTTGTGAGATTCTTACGACCAGGTTCTGTGGTTATACTCTGTGTACGTGATTTGTTGTCCTCGACGGTAAGAAGACGAGAGAAACTAACTTCTTGAGCTGACATCTGGAGAGTTGCAGGACTCCGTTGCCCTGCTTCCAATGCTGGGTGTTTAGTTGGCGGTTGTTTAGGGCCGGGTTTTGCTTGTATTGATGGTTGCAGGGGGTGTCCCATAGCTTGAGGTGGCCCTGACTGGTCTGGTGTGGAGGTTCTGTCTGTGGGGGCAACTGATTCGATGTTAATTGCGGGCTCGTCCGTTCTCCTTTTGAAAATAATGTCGCAGGGGCATTTCCTGGAAGTGCTGTGTCGCTCATAGGGGGATTACTCATATTTGAAATTGTAGTGTCGATTTTTTGTTTATTTCGGCTTTTTCGTTGTCTTTTCTTGTCCCTTTTCGACAGCCGATGTGAATTATGATTTTTGGATGGTTCAATAGAGAATAATTTAGCGTCTGCTGTCTCCGTGAGGTACAAGGAAGGGGGTCTGGTTTGGACTTTCGCGTGAGATGGGCCCTGTGCCGGGCTTGGAACCTGAGGAGAAAGATCTGGGGGCTCGGACACCGATGGTTTCTTTATTTCCGTTAGGACTGCTGAAAGAAATTGAGGCAGAGATGATAGGGAGTCAATTATAGGGGAGCAGCAGCACACTGATTGCACCAGTTGAGTTTGGGATTGGGATTTTTTGATAAGAGCGTTGAGCGCCTCCAATTTTTGGTCGATCCCGGCGGTGTACACCGCGAGTGTATTTAGTAGATGCACCTGCAGATCCATCTTGTCTGAATGATATGTTAATGCAGCTGACGTTGTTTGAAAGGTTTGTAATAATTGAGACCATAGGTTATTAAGGTTGGCCGATGGAGAACTGTCCTGCCTTACAGACTTTTTGGGTTCAGTAGTAAAGAACGATAGGTCTAAAGATTTGTGGATTATGTTGTTGTTTGACCCTTCTCGGATAACCGTTGGGTCAGCTTGATCCCCTTGGTCCACCTTGGCTAAAAAACATTCCGACTCTGGTTGGTCTGGATTGCTGAGAAAGGCTTGCGGATAGGCCATAACCTGTGGTAGTAAGACTTTAGGACTCTTTTGTAGCTTGTCAGGTTTAGATTCGGTTGGAGAATAAAATACAGATGGAGAAAGCGGGCTTAGGTTTGAAAATGGTTGAAAAGTTGACAGGTGGATGTTTCTAGGAATGATTACGTTAGGAGAAACTTGTTCTAGTTGAGTTGTGTTTTGAGCTGGGGGTTGAAAAGGAGCCTGTTGTGATTGACTGAAGTCCAGGGCTTCTAAGGCGCCTTTGCATGGAGATTCTGTTGTTAATAAAGCACTAGATTGCATCGAGTTATCGGGCCCTCCGGCGGCCACATGGATCAATGGCAGAATCATAATTTGATGTGACAATAGCTCGGAGGCTACGAGGGGGTGTACCTGCGGGGAGGGTGCCTGCTGTTTGTCCACGGTGCTGGTTATTTTCTTCCGTGCTATCGCCGGTACTGTGGTCCTAAAGTAGTCCCTTAATGAGGCCTTGGTTTTTGTAGGTTTGGATTGTTCTTTAGAGCCAAGTGTTGGTTCCTCGGCGGTTAAATGGGCATATACAGGCCCTGGATCGGAAGCTGTCCTTGAATTTGCAAATATTTGGCGAGGCGAAGACGCCATAGAGAGTTCTACCAAAGGTTCGCAGAGGTCCATTTTCTTTGCAACTTTTTTAGAGGGTTTTGATGGAGCTTTCCTTACTCGTCCTGATCTCATCCCGTGAACTTTTAAAAAATTTTTTATAAAGGGCTGCACGACTTCCTGGTGGTTCCTGGTGATTCCTATCGATTGGCTAAGGTAATGGCCCGAGTTGGTTGGTTAGTTGATTGATGAAAACAAGTAAGTGAGGTTAATTAAGCGATTAATTAATTGATCGATTGGATTAATATGAGCCCTTGGATTTATACTGTAGCTTTATTGCATTGTATTGCAGATATTAATAATTATTTACAAATTTTTTCTCTCCGGTGGATTTATTGGTTGCTGATTTATTGATTTAATGAAATTATTATTATTTTTTTTTATTATATGTTATGTTAAGAGCCTGCCAACCTGCCTGCCTGCCGATGCCTGATGCCCCTTAGATGACTCTTGGATGGCCGGTTTTCTGGAGTCCCGAGCAGTCAGAACGTCTAATATTTCCTAGTTTTTCCTTGTCCTTATCCTCTTTTTTTTTTTTTTTTTGTCCTTCCAGACCTTCAAGACCTTCCCATGTGTTGGACGCAGTGTTAAAGCTAGTGCTGATGGTACTGATGTCCGTTGTTGTTATTATTATTTTTGATTTGCAAGTGATTTTTTCCAGGCAGTCTTTTTTGGGTGATTAGTAAAAGGTGATGGGGAGGGCTGGAGTGGGCTAGAGGAGCTAGCAGGGCGCTCTGGCTGAGTTGCCGGCTATGCTTGTTCTAGACAGACCACCTCTGCGGGCACTCACACTGGTCCGCCATCGCTCCTCCAGATTTCACTGGCTTCCACTTACTACTTCGTCGTTGCCGTTTCCCCCCTGGGTATTTTAAATCCGCCGCTCCTCTGTGTGTCCGCGCGTCTACTCTCTCTGCTGTCTCTGCTGTCCAGGGGTCCCGCTGTGTCTTGCCTCTTCTGCCGGGTCACGACGGCCGGGACACGACTGTAGCACTACGGCTCCCCACACCTCACCTCACCCTCACCTTGCCCCCTCCCTCGCCCCAGCTCGCCCCCCTCTGCCGCCGCCCTGCTTGCAGCCTTGCAGTGGCTGCTACTAGGGGCAGGGGGCGAGAGAATAGGGTGGTGGATGGAGGGCAGAGGGTGGAGGTCAAGAAGAGAGGGTGGTGGACTGCCACCGTGCCCCCCAGGCCACAAGCCACAAGAGGGGCACAGGAGTCACAAGGGGGGGCCCAAGGAAGGGCCGCTACACGGATCACCGCAGGCACCGCAGGCGCCACCGCAATACCGCAATCCGCTCTACTGTCCACAACCACGCCAGCCGCTAATGAAGGCAGAGGTCGGGACAATGGTAGCGGGTGCAGGAGCCGCGGAAGCAAAGCGTCTTCCTTGTCGTGAACGGGGCAGGCATGGCAGGGCAGACAATACTGCCAACTGCGGGTGGGGGCCGGGGCCGGTACAGCGCCGCCTCACCTCACCTCGACTCACCTCGCTGAATGCTGAATGCGGATTGCAGGTGCGGACGCTCCGGAAACACGGAAACACGGACTGGACTCACCATGCACAAATGTGCATAAACTTCAGTTTCTGGGTAGACTGTCTGCCATTCTCTAGATATCTAGAAAAAGTATGCTGTCTTCCTATGCCTAGGGTTCTACACTATTCTTGACATTATGGCCCTCATTATTATGTTGAGTGAAAAGCCATCCGACAGCAGTCGGAGGCTTTGCGCCTGATATCATAAGTTTCCGTCCGACCGCCGTATTATGATACCGGCGGTCAGAGGCAACCCCACGGGGGAATTCGGCTCCACTACCAATGGGCTCATGGAGCCCGTCGGGGCAGCGGAAGGAATTGTAATCCCAAAATGGCAGCAGAGCCAGCCTCGGCTCAGCTGCCATGATTACAATGCCCCTTTCCACTGGCTTTTTCATGGCGGTCCGCCCGCCATGAAAAGGCAGGTGGAAAGTAACTTTGAGGGCTCCTAGCAGCGCCCCCTTCCCCCTGGCCCTCCGCTATGGGGCCTAGGCGGCACCTGTGGTGCCCCCCTAAACATCCCTGCACCATGTGGCATGCACCACATGAAAACATACATTTTTCTATTGCAGATTGTGTTGCGGACCTTTTCTAGCAGCTGCACAAGCTGCAATAAAAAAATCTATGTTTCTGACCGCCCATAATACTGCGGGTGGAACCGCCAACTAATAGTTGGACGGATTCCATCCTGCTACGGTGTCGGTTGAACGCTTGTCCAACTGACATCGTAATAGGGCCCTAAGTCTGGTTCAACCATTCTCTAAGGGGGGCGCACCTGAACAGCACTGACACTGATATCTTATGATACAGTAATATTAAGATAATGCAGTCCCCTTTGCAAAATCATAAAAACATACTGTACCATAACATGATCACACTTCTTCTTTAAACTTTCTAAACACTTTGTTACTGAAAATAATCAATGGAAATGTGAAAAGTTGAAGTACCAACCCATCTCAAACTTCCCAATCAAATCCAAAGACATAGAAGGAAGTCAATCAATTTGAAGACTGAGTGAGTTAATGGCCCTTCTACACAATAGCCATTTGTGAATCAGGCCATCCAGGTAAACAAAAACAATCCTAAGAAACCTTTAAGATAAACAAATGATCAACTAGCAAACTTAAAGCTACAATAAATCTGTGCGCCGTAAAATACTGTAGATAGTGACATCCTACTTCAATGAGTATTACAGCACATGGATATTGTGAGGGCAACCTTTGCTTTTATTTTTTCATTTCTACACAAATGGTATCAGCAAATAAGGCTATGTCTGTTTGCCCACATGGCCACATAAAGAGGCCTATTGACTAATCAAATTGAACAATACTAGAAGCTGTTTCTGTCCTACCAGTAGGGCAGACAGATTATACTATACCTGGGAAAGGTACTGTGAAGCCAACTGATATCTCAGATGTTCTAAGTCATGTGTACGAATGCACAAAATTGAGCTATGTCTTAATGGATCAAAACTGGAGGTGTGTCATTTTTGGAAGGGTCATCCTAGCCTACTAATATTTCAATGGCCACCACTAGGTAGCCCTGTTGCTTTCAAGAAAAGCCACAATTTTGGGAATCACCTTTGATCAGCATGATTGTTCTTTCCACAAGTGAATGCTCTCACAAGCAACACACACCTCTAAACACATAAGCTCAGCAAAGTCAATCCCATGCTCAAATTGCATCACATATCAGAAATAGTCCGACTTTTGGTGTTATCAGGCCTGGACTATTACAATAGCATGTACTTAGGCTTCCCGAAGAGCATCATGAATGAGCTTTGATTTAGCAGGAACTGGGTCACTAGCTAAGAATTAATGTTGAGGAGTACTTAGCACATGTGAATTATAGGCAGAAGCGTAGGATGCAGGAAGAATCCAGGAAGCAAACAGTTAAGATATATTTATCGAGCAATCTGCCAGTTGGGTGCCAATCATATCTTATCTTGGTAACCAACGGCAACACCGTTTTGTTCTAACCAGATTGCGGTTGGGCACTGCTCATCACCTGGTTGCCTTTCGTGATATGAATAAATGACTTACAAGTTTGACCCCTTGTCCCTGTGGTGGTGTATCGACACAAAGCACGCAGCGCTTTATTTTATTCTGCAGTTTTTATGTAGGTTTGAGAAAACGTTATTTAAAACCAATCTTTCTTGCACTAAATATCAGGGATTTTAAAATTGTGGGACATTATTTATTTGCACTTGAAAACCCTTTTGTATGTTTTAGTATTGCACTTTATATTTGGGGTGCTATACATCTTAAGAAAAGCATTGTATTGTAACATATATTTTTAGAACTGATTTGACAGTTTTAATCCTATTGTTTTTAAATGTGATATTTATTTGTGACATATTTTAAGATCTTTTATGGTACTAGTATTTATGCCGAATAAAGAATTCCATTGATCGATTGAGTACTTAGCACATAACACCCATGTTGCAATCCTTGTTTAGGTTACTAGTGAGACAAAGAATACCTTTTAACATCCTCTACATGACCCACAAAGCAAAGTGGCATGTCTTGCATGTATCTGACCACTGAAGTATACAAAAAAGTGATGAATGGAAAGCTTGAGTTAATCTCAGCAACTGGTAATTACTTAGGCCGCATCACAGTCCATCATTATTTTGCACACCATACCACCTCAGTTTGGACCAAGTAAATCAGTTTTGTTCCTGCTCGAATAGGAACAGTCCAGCCTGAAATACCAGGCCAGCTCCTCCCTCAACAGCAGCACAAGCAGCCCAAGCAGTCCAAGACCGGTTCGTCCCTTATTAAGGCTCTTCAGTCAGGTATAGCTTGGTTCCAGTGACACAGTGTGCACGGGACCCACGTCTGAGCCTACCTGTCCCACGTAGGGCATCGCACTGTAGAATACAAAAAAGTGATGGATAGAATGCTTGAATTAATCTTAGCCAGTGGACGGGCCACATCCTAGCCCATCATTTTTTTGCACACGATGCTATGACCAAGCACATTTATAAACCACCCATGAGGAGAGATCTGCAGCAGACAAAAAGATTAACCCAGCACCCTTTAACATAAACATTATGGAGGAAAAGGTCTTGGTCATCAAGAGTTTTGGAACAAGTGGAGTTTGCCACATCTGTGAAACCTTCTCAACTTACTAAGTAGAAACTGCAACAGATTTAATGTAGCTGTGAAAGTACCCGACTATTTGGATTTCTACATTCAACAAACCAATGACCAATGACAGATGCCAGAGTGCACTGAAGACCAGACCTTCACCATACCTCCTTAGCAAATATGTTGAATTCCCAGAATAACTAGATTAATGATTTTGATAAATGTTATCCCTATTGCCATTTGCTCTGAGAACCAATGAATAATAAAATACATACTATGGGGCCGATTCCGATTCGGGCCGGAAATCTCTCCGACCGAGCCGGACTCGGAGAGATTTCCGACCGAATCGGACCCTAGCAGTCCGACCGAACGAGTACGATGCCCACGTATGCTATCGGACTCAATTCGGTCGGACTCCCATTGAAGTCAATGGGAGCCAGTCGTATGACGCGTACACGGGCTCCCATTGAATCAATGGGCACGACGCTGAACAAGGGCGCCCCCTACAGCGTGTTCGCGTCGATGCGGGTCGCACCGTACATGCACGTGTAGGGGGACCCATGGCTCCCCCTGTGTGCGACTCGCGTGCCTACGCTTCCAGGGGTCCGACACGGACCCCCAAAGTGCGGCTCCGACAGCTCCTTGGAGCCGGACTGTGCGAGTCGGTCGGAGCGGTCACGATGCGCATCGTACTTACCCGGCCGGGGAACGTCTCCATTGCGCGGTGCGAGTCATCCCCGTGCGAGTCGGTCGGAGCGGTCGGGTCCTGCGAACGAGTCGGTCGGAGATTTCGCGAGCGCACGCATCGTACTCGCTCGCCCGGACGCACGTACGATTCGGTCGGGAAATAGGCCTCCGAATCGGATCCGGTAAAGCCGAATCCGATTCGGAGCCCTACCGGCCGAGATCGGAATCGGCCCCCTAGTCTTAAATACATAAAGGACTACGTGCGAATTGCCACTACAATATATGTAACATTTCAAATGTTAATAAATACTTTTCAACAAACTATGCAATTACATTTTACATAATTTAATATATGGTATGCCTAAGCAAGCATCTAGAAGTACCATTAGTTAACTAATCCTGCCAACGACTGCCACTTTTACAACAAGTCAAGAATTAGAACCCATCCATGTGAAGATTAAGGATGCCCAGGTATTATTTCGAAATAATTTGTCTCCTACTCAGGTTCTTGTGGCACATCTCATATTATTTTCCCAATGTAGATGATCCTATCTTGATCTCTGTTGCTGCATAGTATACTCCAAAACAGCCTAGCCTCTTTCAAAGCATTCTTGTAATGGGAGCAGACACTCTGGATATTAACACATGTAACCAAGGATTATCTCTCTAAAACACTATGGGCCTGGTCTAAAGTTTGGTGGACACAGTACTTTGCCACATATGTGGACGGGGGAACTTTGTCCTCCAAACTGATGGCCCATCAGTTTGCAGGAAAGCCAGACCCTGATGATTTCAACAGCAGTGACCCTGCTTGCGCTACCATCAGAAACCATACACCGACGGCCTGATAAAAATGGGGCCATAAATATAGGTATATCAGAACGCCTGCCATATTTGAGCAAACAAGCTGATGCATTTTTTGAGTTAGGAACCACCAGATTTGGCTGAACTGAAAAAAAATTTCATGACCCCACGCCCTGGGAGAAAACACCCCAGGTCTTAGGCTTGCTAGTATTTTATTTTTCAAACACAAAACAAACACCCGCTTTGGAAGTTTGTTTTTGAAAAACAAAAATACTTGGTGAGCGGCCAAGACAGCGGCTCCTGTGAAGGCAAAGAAATCTCTGCAGGTCCAGCGACTATCTCTAAATATGGCAGGCAGTAGACCAGTAGAAATATCCCCACTACTTTGGAGGATGGATGGGTCAACCACCAAGCTGAAAATCAGGCCCTTAATTCAGCTATATGTGGTAAATCCTGGAAAAGCATGCAAGGGAAGTGATGAGTAGTGTGAATTAAACGCATCCAGGGGCTTATTTACAATCCCTTGCGCTGCCGGTGCGTCCCTTTTTATGACGCTCTGGTGGCACAGGGTGCAGACCCATATCTGCAAGGCCACACAAAGCCACTTTGCATGGCCTCGTAGATATGGTGTAAGGCAACATAGTGCAAATCACTGCGTTGCCTTCCACTGCATCAGGGAGGCATTCCATGGGCATTGCGGTGGGTGCTCCCACCAACACCCATGGGTTTTGATGCATTCAGGATCTGTAGACCTGGGAATGCATCAAAACTGTACTCCTGCCCAGGGCAGGCTTAACAAGGAGAAATATGTCTATTTCTCCTTGTTTTTTCCTCTTTCTATGTGTGCTGCAGATGCCTCCATGGATTACTTTTGCGCAGGAAGATGCCCCTTCCAGCACAAAAACAATCCTGCCAACAACACAGACACCCTTTCATCATGGTGCAAGGGTGCCTGCGGGGGCAATAGGCACCATATTGTGTGAAGAAGCTGGCTGAAAGGACAGGAATGCACCATATCTCATAAATATGATGCATTCCTGCCTTTTTGATTTGGTGATGGGCGTGCAGCAAAAACTCTTGCAGCGCTGCCTTTAGCCAAATCATTGTAAAAAAGGCCCCCTGTATTTATGAGGTGCAAAAGAATTGCATTCCTACCCATGGATACATTTTGGCAGGCTATATCTCCTGACGCTTACAGGGGTAAAAATGCCCAGTAAATACAAGGAAATGCTGTCTTTGGTGTGGTAAACACCAAAATCAGCATGGTATACCCCATTTCTAAGGGCACATCTTGGAATAGGTGCTAATTGTTGCGCCTGATAAAATCCAAACACAGCAGTGTCAGAATTTATCGGGTGTGATAGTTGTCACATCTGAAACCTGGGCGCTGCTAATAGGGGCCTATGATGGGAAACCATAGAGACAGTCTGCATTGGAGATGAAATGATTAAAAGGAAATCTAACATTCGCTTTTCAGAGTTCTGGAAGGGTATAGATTTCTGTTTTATCTATACATCAGTGTATTAATGAATCTTGATGCTGTTTTCAACAAGTATGCATTCAAAGGGTTTCCTGTAGAGGTAATGGATTATGAGTGAGAGGATGGATCCCTGGGGTGCTCATCACAAGGGGAAATTCTAGGATGTTGAGGTGCCCATCTGAGTGAGTTGATGATAGTGTAGAAGTTAATAGAGGGGAATTTACTGGAGTGGTCCAGTCATACAATGGAATGCCTTGCCTTTACATCTGAAGTCATGTACTTTCCTATTCTCTTTTAGGAAAGATTTTAAGACTTGGATATTTAATCTTGATTAGTCTTCTCTTTTTCTTTCCCTTCTGCTGTACTGGTTAGTGCCAAGACTCCATAGTGCAGACATTGCGCTTTGCAAATCTTATTTCATTTAATTATTTTCATTTCAGTGAAACCCATGCATGTTTCCATTGTGGCAATTAATACTTGTTGGTTGATTGCACTGAAAGCTCCAGCAAAGTCGATCAGGGGGCCAGGGTTACTTTCGGTTGTTAGTGATAAGGGTAGCTTTCTCTATGCTACAGCACAGTCCAAAGCTGAATTTGTGGTCTTGTCGAAGGTTATTCTTGTTGATCTACTCTTGTAATTCAGTGAAGACTGCTTTTTGGATGTTCTTTCCAATGAACGATAGGTGGGTGATGGAGCATTTGATGGCGAAATTGTCTACATTGAGGATAAGTTCCTTGAGCGGTAGGGGTTCTATACTATTTTGCAGTAATCTAGGAAGGAGTCCTATTATCAATACCTTTCCTTTATCAATTGATCTGTAAAGTAAAAGTCTTTTTGAATAGTTTTAGCTTTGTCCTGGGCTTTGCTAATCTCTCTACAACTGAAATGATTGCCCCTTGCTCTAATTTAGCAATTTGTACTTCCATACCAGTAATCTGGTCTCTCCTTGTTTTTGATAATGCTACAGTGTAAGACATGTTTTCTCCTCTAAACCTAGACTTAAATGCATGCCAATCTTTTATCAGATTCATGGATTGATATTTATCTCACAAAATTCTTTAATACATTCTCTTATTTCCTACACCAGGTTTTTGCCAGCAAGGAGGATTTTACTAAACTGCAATAGGTAACAATTTTAATATCTCCAGTTGTTAATTCTATGGCAGCATGAACTATTATGGATAAAAGAAACCATGCTCTTTCTTAGCAGAAGGGGTACCAAGAAAAATGTAAACAAGCTGCTCTCTAGCTTGGGGAATACACCCTCTCCATGGGTCCACCAGTCCAAATTCCTATTTGCTATACAGTAGTTGCTTTTGCTGTTCTAACATTATTCTCTTTTCTATCGAACTTAGCAACCTTTAATATAGGTGACTGAATAAATTTGAAATCTCCCAAATTACTAAAGTTCATTGAGCATCCTTTAATGTTACCATTAACTGATCTAATGACTGTGGCTTGTCCTCAATGGGCATAACATGAGGAGGGGCGTCATTCCACCCCAACCAATTGCACAGCTCAATGAGCACCTTTGCCACATGTTCTCTTAACTGGACATTGATCAATAGAGTCCATGTATGACGTATCTATAGCTCATGTTCGCGTCCTTTTGATATTTATGCGCCCACACGTGGACTGATATGCATTTTGCAAAGTTTCTGATGCTCAAAATGTGTCCATCCGGACCTCTATTCTTGAACATGACTGAAGCGATGATTCATCTGAAGCAGTGTTTATTCATAAAAACCCAATGCATTTCGGGCTAACATCGCCCTTCGTCAGGGGTCACTAAAAGCAATAGGACAATTTTCACATTTTAGTTACATCGTTAACATATTACACAATTCATAAACTGTACAAATAACTATTGAATCACGTTTCCACTGCTCATTATATACTACTCTAGTATTCCCTCGTTCAAGCACCATGTAAAAGAATATCTTAAATCCCGGTCCTTTGTTTATGCTAACGAGTGTTTATTATACATTTTTCACTCTGCGCTGAGTGCTGCTGCTGTAAGTACGCCAACCTGTCTGTGTTGTTCCCCTGCAACCACCTATCTCCATCACAATGCCTTCCCTCTTCCTTGTTAACCAACCACGTATTTACCCACCACCTCTTTACATCCACACATTGCCGCCCTAAAGCTGACCCCATTAGCTGGCTGCTCACATGGGTTAAAATCCTCAATCCCCTACGTTCCCACATCTCAAAGTGAATCCGCCTCTTAACTTCTACCTTTCAACTAGTGTCAGTAACGTGTAGATCTCCTTACCTGCCACAGGCGTTCAAAGTCAAACCTCCTCTTTTGCCATTCCAACTACGACTCATTCGTCTCTAACCCCACCCTCTTAAACCCGGATTTTCCCGCCCGTCTTCCCTCGTGGATTAACCCTTTGTAAAACCGCGTTCACAACATCGGAATCTCTTGCGCAATGACTAACATCATGCAAAACACTGCATTTCCCATAATGCTATGCGATGAACAAATCGGCACTCGAACTCTTCCTCCATGGTGCTGTACACAGCGACATTTATCAATTAATGATTGACATAATGAACAATGAAAAACAGTTAAAAACGATGTAAACATTTTACTCATATAAAATGTTTTAAAGTCCGATCAAATGAAAGTTCAACTGTAGCTTCATAAATGAATCATGATGTTACACCAATCGTGTGGACACGTGGAAAATTCTTTGTTTCTGATAAGTTACTCCTTTTATATAAACGTCGGGTGCTATCCCAAATACGGGCTGTTTGTGTACAATGTATAATAGGAATGGGATGCACACCTGTCCTCAATGAACACTTAAATTAAGCATATGAATTTGATATTGATCGCGTGCAAACTGGTATGATGCCAGCCCATGTTGGCATCCATAATGAACATAACATGAGGAGGGGCGTCATTCCACCCCAACCAATTGCACAGCTCAATGAGCACCTTTGCCACATGTTCTCTTAACTGGACATTGATCAATAGAGTCCATGTATTACGTATCTATAGCTCATGTTCGCGTCCTTTTGATATTTATGCGCCCACACGTGGACTGATATGCATTTTGCAAAGTTTCTGATGCTCAAAATGTGTCCATCCGGACCTCTATTCTTGAACACGACTGAAGCGATGATTCATCTGAAGCAGTGTTTATTCATAAAAACCCAATGCATTTCGGGCTAACATCGCCCTTCGTCAGGGGTCACTAAAAGCAATAGGACAATTTTCACATTTTAGTTACATCGTCCTTTGTCCTATTGCTTTTAGTGACCCCTGACGAAGGGCGATGTTAGCCCGAAATGCATTGGGTTTTTATGAATAAACACTGCTTCAGATGAATCATCGCTTCAGTCGTGTTCAAGAATAGAGGTCCGGATGGACACATTTTGAGCATCAGAAACTTTGCAAAATGCATATCAGTCCACGTGTGGGCGCATAAATATCAAAAGGACGCGAACATGAGCTATAGATACGTAATACATGGACTCTATTGATCAATGTCCAGTTAAGAGAACATGTGGCAAAGGTGCTCATTGAGCTGTGCAATTGGTTGGGGTGGAATGACGCCTCCTCATGTTATGTTCATTATGGATGCCAACATGGGCTGGCATCATACCAGTTTGCACGCGATCGATATCAAATTCATATGCTTAATTTAAGTGTTCATTGAGGACAGGTGTGCATCCCATTCCTATTATACATTGTACACAAACAGCCCGTATTTGGGATAGCACCTGACGTTTATATAAAGGAGTAACTTATCAGAAACAAAGAATTTTCCACGTGTCCACACGATTGGTGTAACATCATGATTCATTTATGAAGCTACAGTTGAACTTTCATTTGATCGGACTTTAAAACATTTTATATGAGTAAAATGTTTACATCGTTTTTAACTGTTTTTCATTGTTCATTATGTCAATCATTAATTGATAAATGTCGCTGTGTACAGCACCATGGAGGAAGAGTTCGAGTGCCGATTTGTTCATCGCATAGCATTATGGGAAATGCAGTGTTTTGCATGATGTAGGTCATTGCGCAAGAGATTCGATGTTGTGAACGCGGTTTACAAAGGGTTAATCCACGAGGAAGACGGGTGGAAAATCCGGGTTTAAGAGGGTGGGGTTAGAGACGAATGAGTCGTAGTTGGAATGGCAAAAGAGGAGGTTTGACTTTGAACGCCTGTGGCAGGTAGGAGAGCTACACGTTACTGACACTAGTTGAAAGGTAGAAGTTAAGAGGCGGATTCACTTGAGATGTGGAACGTAGGGATTGAGGATTTTAACCCATGTGAGCAGCCAGCTAATGGGGTCAGCTTTAGGGCGGCAATGTGTGGATGTAAAGAGGTGGTGGGTAAATACGTGGTTGGTTAACAAGGAAGAGGGAAGGCATTGTGATGGAGATAGGTGGTTGCAGGGAACAACACAGACAGGTTGGCGTACTTACAGCAGCAGCACTCAGCGCAGAGTGAAAAATGTATAATAAACACTCGTTAGCATAAACAAAGGACCGGGATTTAAGATATTCTTTACATGGTGCTTGAACGAGGGAATACTAGAGTAGTATAATGAGCAGTGGAAACGTGATTCAATAGTTATTTGTACAGTTTATGAATTGTGTAATATGTTAACGATGTAACTAAAATGTGAAAATTGTCCTATTGCTTTAGTGACCCCTGACGAAGGGCGATGTTAGCCCGAAATGCATTGGGTTTTATGAATAAACACTGCTTCAGATGAATCATCGCTTCAGTCGTGTTCAAGAATAGAGGTCCGGATGGACACATTTTGAGCATCAGAAACTTTGCAAAATGCATATCAGTCCACGTGTGGCGCATAAATATCAAAGAGACGCGAACATGAGCTATAGATACGTAATACATGGACTCTATTGATCAATGTCCAGTTAAGAGAACATGTGGCAAAGGTGCTCATTGAGCTGTGCAATTGGTTGGGGTGGAATGACGCCCCTCCTCATGTTATGTTCATTATGGATGCCAACATGGGCTGGCATCATACCAGTTTGCACGCGATCAATATCAAATTCATATGCTTAATTTAAGTGTTCATTGAGGACAGGTGTGCATCCCATTCCTATTATACATTGTCCTCAATGGGACCATTATAGTTAACAATCTTAAAAAGCTGTTGAATATAAGTGGTAGCCAGCCAGAGTCAATACCCATCTTTGTCAGTAGAGGTCTTTAATATACATATATCCAACACTTAACTAAAGAGAATGCCTATCCCTCTATTAGCGGCTTGCACTGAGGTGAAATCTAATACACTAATCGACATACATTGCTTATTCTGCATTTTAGATCTGGCAAAATCCATGCAGTCATTTTAACAGCAATCATAAAATCATATTCAAAACCGTGAATCTTTTTACAACCAATGAATTTTTTTCTTTTTGTTTCCTAAATTCCTCCTGCATGCCCTTCCCATCCTCACAGCCTCCCATCACCGCCTTCCTTCCCAATTTTACCTATTCTTAAGGGGCCTGCCTGCCTCTTCCCCCCTCAGAGGTAAATTCCCTACTCAGATGGTGCCATATGGCAGCACATAGCTTGACCTTAAAGAGCCATATTATATATTCTCCACAATAGGACAATAGGAGTCACCCTCCTGCTGTACTGAAACAAGAAAAGAAAAAAATTATGAATGAACAAATTCATGAAGACAGTGAACATTTGGGAAAAATGCCTGCTTGGACAAGTGAGGTAATCCAAAATAGAAATAATATTGAAAAAATATTTGATTCAGAAGCACTCCCCTGGCCCACATGTCCTTCAACATCTGGTCACTCCTTACACAGCCCCCAGAGATTTAAGATCAAACAATCTTTTTCTACTGACCATTCCCAGAATCAGGAGGGCAAGAGGCGCGGTCTGTTGTTGGGGCTATCTGGTCTCAAAACTCTGGAATGCCCTTCATATCCATCTAAGATCAGATAATAATCAACTCGGCTTTAGGAAACCGCTGAAAACATATCTTTTTACCCAAGCAGTGTAAATCCTTCATTTGTTCTCACTTTGTGCTGTCAGTGCATGGAAGCCCGTTATTGGGTAGCTGTGCGCTCCATACATATTTTATAATAGTAATTATAATATAATATAATATAATAAAAATATATTATAAAATATAATATAATATAATATAATATAATATAATATGCAAGAACAATCATGGATGATCCTGTGAATGTCAGAGTTTTTTGAAGCATTATAAGAAGCTTGATAATTATGAAGGTCTACTCGATAAATCATTGATTATAGCACATCTGACCCTGCTAAACTTAAAAGAATTAAAATATGAAATGAGCATGCTCAGGGGTAATTCCTCAAATAACTATTGAGGAAATTGTAAACATGATACTAAGATTAGCTTGCAGGAAAGCCAGTGGCAAGGGTGGTTTCCATCTGAATTCTATGGCACATTTTTCAATGAGTTAAAATCTATCCTGATGAATCTATTTAATTCTGTGTGAAAAGTGGGCTCAGTTCCTCATTGTATTTTAAAGGCAGTAGTAACAAGCTTTTGGAAGCCAGATTAAAAACCTGCACCTAACTTATATGGGGTAAAGAGTCTCCTTAACTCTGACTACCAGCTGTTACCAAATGTCCCAATTCACAAACTGCATTTTGTAGTATGTAAAGTACTACTGCAGTAGTACTACTTACTTACTACAAAGTATAAATGTCCAGCTCTACCTCTCCTATCTTTCTTTGGGAGATCCTCACTCATGTAAGCTTACTACTTAGGAGTAAATGTGGAAGGGACCAGGCGAGTGGCTGGAAAAGGGAATATTTACTACTGAATGAGAGGCACTTAGGGAAGTGCAAGAAGGGGATTAGGAGTGGCAAAGAAGAGGGGTTAGGGAAGCACAGACTCCCACTCACAAACAAATAAGTCTATTGCTTTTCACAAAACTGCACCCCTAAAGTTACTACAATCAGAAAGGTTCCAAAACAGTGGCAAATGTACTCCAGCTCAGACCTGGAATAAGTCCCACACCACACATGACCGACCACTGGTATTGCAAAACTCTCCAATGTAAAATAATTGGTATAGTACAATATTTTAATAACTTTCTTTTGATTTAAAAATACATTTTATTTATTTATTAATTTAAAAAATAATTACATTACTTTAAATAATTCAATATATAACTGTAATTTTTAATACATAAAAAGCAAATGTAAGCATTTTACTTTAGGTCAGATATTTTTTAATAAAACTTTAAATAAATAATGTATATTTTAAATAAAATTAAAGTTACATTTATTTTTAAATTAAAAAATATTAACATGTTTTATCATAAAAATAATATTAATTTGTTATTTATATTTCATTTGTTAAACATTAAATTAAATGTATTCTTATTTTTAAAAACCTTTAGGAAATCAGTATCATAACCTACTTTTATCCTAGAACTCCCCCTATCCTTTTAACCATACCGACTGGAGGTAGGAATAAAATATGGTATACCTACCAGCCAGGTATTTTTAAAATATATCACCACCCCCACTCCCCCTCATCAAACACATCTTTTATCATTGAAAAAGAAAATAGTGCTCCCACGCAACTTGTAGGTCGCAGCACACCTGATCGGTAGCGGATCAGTATGGACCCTTTGATGAAGCATGCCACCAAGGCGTAACCCTAGTGGGAGAGGGTTTTACAAGAAACACAATTTTTTTTTATAGTGGAGAGTTACTATGTTCTTGACAGAACTGGTTTTCTCTGTTTTTGGAATAAGTTACTTGTAGAGGAGGTCGAACCCAGTTTATCCCCCTTCTTTTGAATTGCTTATTTTTAAATTAATGTTGACATTATTTGCTATGGAGTTCTGTTTAAAGTCCTTTCTTCCATTATTTTCTATGGGAGGATGTTGCAGTAGTAGTGGTTGGCAATGTGTGGTGCTGGACTTACTCCAGAGTGCTTTTTGTCAATAAGAACTTTATACCCGCAAATTTTACTGCACCTCCTGTTTCAAAGTGTGGGTACATGTAAGTCTACACTTTGTAATTAAGTGACACACAGAAATGGTGAATAGCCAAAAGCAATACATTTACTACAAAGAGTAAGAGTAAATTTACTCTTGTGTAAATTTAGCTATGTGAATAGGACCCAAAGATCTCAGCGAACAGGATAACACCTCATGTGAATTTCTTGATCCACAAAGATCAAAATGGGTTTCTACGTGGCCGCTTAATGGATTAGAACAACAATTATTTGCTCGAAGCCATATGTTATGTTTCCACTAGGCAAAAACAGACCTCAATAATTATGGGGGATGCTTAGAAAGCCTTTGACCTTGTGAGCTGATGTTCTCTTTTACAAATTTTGCAAAGATTTAGATTTCCATTCAGCATATTTTCCATTATGGCTATAAAAAATATTGTCTGCATTTACTAAGACCATCTTCTCACAATATTTTCAAAATCAATTAAAAATAGAGGGAGCCAAGAGGCACCCCTCCTGAATAATGTTGAATGTCCAACTGATTATAAAAGGGTTATATTGTTTACTCTCTACTGTATAGCATACTTGTTTCTCGAGTGAAAACAGGGTACATCCAGATTAGATCCATAGCATTATCAGTAAAAGCGTTCTGTAGTAAAGTACTGCAATGGACTAAAATGTGCAGTTATGTTAAAAAAAAATCTAAAATTCTTAAACCTGTCCACTGGGAAGCAGATTGGGACCACCAACTCGAGCAACTGAGTCTGCACAAACTTCCAGTCGAATACAGATTACCTCTGCTGTTTGCCTATAATGCTGAAGTATGGCTCTGCAACCCTCTGCCAAATCTTAGAGCCACATAGTTGAATAATCCTCTTTTTGATACTATTAAATTGTGAATTAATTTTCATTGAATTGATACATAGTGACCTTAAGCATAAACCCAGTATAAAAGTGCTACAAAACAATATTTAATTTAAATGATCAGGTGTAAGTTGATTTATGACACTAATTATTTGATGGACACACCAATAGACATTCAACCTAAAAATGTAACGTTGCAAAATTCATATGGTTTTCCATCTGTTATCAAGGTTTAAATATCATCATATGGTGGGCATAATGTCAACTACCACAATTTCGTAAAGGTAAACATATGTACGCAAGAAAACATTTACTGTTGTTGACTTCACATATTTGTACATTAAGGAAGATATTTATACCTGCATTTTTCACAGTGGTTGTCATCACTGTATAGGTAGGGTTCAGACGCACTTTCCATTTAAAAGGCATTTTTTGACTTGCCTATCACTTTTGACTTCATTAACGGATCAGCACCATATCTGGTGATTGCTTAGCATAGTAAGCTAAGGCTTAGCTTGCCAGTATTTGTTGAGATGTACACCAAACTTGGCATCAGATTAGAACTGGAGAACTTTACTGAGAAGGCACACTTGCATTGGTGTGGTGTAGATCAATTCAGTAGTTTTGAATTATAAGCATTTTAAAGAAAGTACTGGGTGGGCTATAAAACGTTAACACTGTTGTATATCTCTGTTGTTTAAAACACGCTTCAGTGATACGCATCTTCTGCCAATTGGATTAGAATTTTTTTCACAAATGTGATTGGCTGGAGAAGGGCTCTGTAGATTTTTTCCACCACCTTAAATATTTGTACTATGAAAAATTTCACAAGCATGTGGGTCAGCACGAGAAATGGCTGTCCCCAGGAGGAGTCCTGGGAAGAACCTTGAGGCAGGTAAAACACAGAAAATAATGTGTGATTCACTAGTCAAAACTTGATTGTGGTCACATGAGTCACCATTTTAAGTAGTGTATTTGGCTGCCATTTCGTGAAAAACTCATGAATCAGATATGAGTCACAACTTTTTCATAGGGTTAAGAAATAAAGACAGGGTGTATGAGGCAAAAAGGCAGAGAAATGTTGATAGGAAGAGGCAGAGGCAAAGGCTGTATGTAGTGAAGTTTGTGCACATCAGTGGTTCGCAATAGAATGTATTATTAAAATATATATAGTTATTCACTGATAAAACACAGTTAAAAAGGGAGTTATGGTTTTGGCTCAAGTGACCAACACCTCAGAATTGTGCCAGCTAAGGCACATAATGCATCCTACGCACTCTAGAACTTGTGTCAACTGCCATGCACAACACATCTATTTGCAAATGGCACTCAGAAAAAGGTAATCAAGCAAGAGTTAAACTTGGCAGACGACGCAAGTTATGGCATGCAATGCATACCATGACTAGTGAATTTCAGCGTTTGTGCACATATTAGCCAGAATCATAACTCAAATCAAACAGTTTTTTCACAGAATATATTGTAGTTATGGTTACGTCGCACTTTCCATTGAAAAGGGATTTTTGATTCGCACATAACTTTGATCCCCATGGATAAACTACACTAAAATTAGCAAAATTGGTCAGTATGGTTCAGATAACACAAAACCAAAAGGTACCTGGAATTATATTAGTTGTGATGTACAACACAAAATGCACACCATAACTCAAGCCTGCCATGTTTTGCTTTTTGCTATTTGTAGCCAGTCTGTTTTTTACATGCCACCGGCTCAAGAGTGCACTGAACATGGCAGAACCATTACAAAACAATGGGGAAACCCAGTAAACCATAGGACCTGAGTGAGATATGGTACAAAACACAGTTGATCCAATGGGCACCAACTGTAATAAGTTGTACTCAATATCACGAATCACAAACACCTTAATTAACTAAATTCAAGATTTTTTGTATTGAATATCAAGTAAATACATTAGATCATATAATACAATTGCTCCACAATGGGTGCCTATGTGGTCACTGATTGGTTTCCTTCAACCCACCATTTAGGTTGCTCCCTTCTCGTCCTGATGAAGATCTTCTCCCAAGGTTTAATTGGCCTCGCTGCCCTTTAGGGGTCGAAACTTCGACATTTCCAACCATACCTACCTGGACTGGGAGTATCATCCACATCTAGATAACACAGAATTTATATAGTGTGTCTGACAGCCGTTGAAAAGCAAATCATAATAAGCATCTCCAGACAAGCTCTATTTGAATTGTTTGTATATACTGTATATATATTTTTTCAATTGAATCTCCTATACTCTTCTTACCTACCCATGAGCACCATTATCAACACTTACATTGCACCCACTGTGGAGCAACTGTATTATATGATCTAAAGTATTTACTTGATATTCAATACCAAAAATCTTGAATTTAATTCATTAAGGTGTTTGGGATTCGTGATATTGGGTACAACTTATTACATGATTGAATAATTCCCATTGGGACCAACTGTGTTTTGTACCTGAACATGGCAGAGGCATGATTTATGGTATGCATTGTGAAACCCACACCATAACTGGGGAATTTCAGGGCTTGTAGGGTTTATGTTTACTGAACAATAACTGACTTTTAAATGTGTTTTTTTCAGTGAATTTCATGTGTTTTTATGATGTACAATTTCAACAGCCATGTACCCATTTCAGGTTGTGCACCGCCTTCGGCCAGGAACTGCCTCCTACGTGATTAGGCTGTGTGCAGCTAGGAATGTTTGCAGGTCCTGTCTGGCCTTTCCTGTGGCCAAATATTCAAACTGCCAACTTTCATTTCAATTCATCAGACAGCTAAAGTTAATTGTAAATGAAACTTTTATTGCTCCCCATTTATCATTACTCACCTGATGGATATGCTCACAACTTGATATAATTAACAGAAAGCTAATCCTTCTGAATGGCTGCCAAATTTAGTTTGGATTCAACAAATTGTGCCAAATTATCTTTGACATCCCTCTTGAAATCTGCCACCCCTTGATGGACCTGCTTCAAATTGAGAAAACCAAGAGTAGTCTAAACATGCTAAGTCTCTGCCTAATTTTGCGCTGATACATGAAGGAGTACTAAAGTTATTAGTAAATCAAAAATATTTTAACCCCTGCATTTACTTTATCCCCTATGGGATCTGCACAAAACCTGATATACTTACCCAAGGTGTAACTTGCTTATTGCCTGCCACATGTGATGCAGGTTCATCAAACAGCAATAATGTTACAAGAAATTGCAATTGTATTGTTCCCTCCTTAAGTTTGCCACCATTGATGGATTTGCACAAAACTTGACAAACCAATATACAGAAAATCCTTAAACTTTTTGCCAGATATTGTGACAATGCTTCACACAGTTCCAACGCTATTACCAAAAGCACATTGGGGCATATTAGCAAGACCGGCGATAATTATCGCCGTTTTAGCGGCAGGAAACTGCCGCTAAAACGGCGATAATGGGCTTGCTAATATGCGTTATAGAATTCCAATAGAAGCCCAGGTTAGATGTCATGCACATCTAACCTGGGCTTCTATTGGAATTCTATAACGCATATTAGCAAGCCCATTATCGCCGTTTTAGCGGCAGTTTCCTGCCGCTAAAACGGCGATAATTTTATCGCCGGTCTTGCTAATATGCCCCATTATTCCTTACCCCAACCCCTTTTACTGGGCCCTTCTTGATGGATCTGGACATCATTAAACCTGCCAAAAGAAGGCTAAACATGCTATGTCTCTGCCAAATTTGTGCACATCTATAAAATGGTGCCAAAGTTGTTGAAAAAATTAATAACATTTTTGATCCCCCCTTTAAATATATCCCTCTCATTGGACAGTCATGTAACCACCCCTTCTCCCCCCTCCCTCCCCGGGATTGAAATTGACATTGGCATTGATGGATTAACATTGCCAGATATAACAAGAGAAAACTAATCCTTTCAAGCTTCTGCCAAATTTTGTGCAGATTGACCACACAGTGCCAGCCTTCTTAACACTTATCAACAAATGAAAACGTATTTGTTACCCACTTTTTACCAGGGCACCCCATTGATGGATTGGCATGAATTTGAAAGTATGGATAGTAATCTCAACATAAGTGCCTACCAGGATTCATGTATATTCATCAAGCAGTGCCAAACTTTACAGGCAAATCAACAAATGGCTTTTCAATTGACAAGATATACAAAAGATCTAACCCTTCACCTTGAAAGTAGACCTTTAGTAAGAAAGTGTGCTCTTTCTAGTTTGGTGTACATATATTCAATAGTTTTTTTGTTATTATCAGTGTTAAAAAATGTTACAAAGTGGCTTTCAAGGGTTAACACTTTCACATTCGCATATTATTCGCAAATCTGAGAAGTTAAAAAATAAAGCGATCTGATTTGATGAGGGAGCCTTTTGCTCTCATGGTCCCTTTCATGTCAGCAGATCCAGAGATTGATCCACGGATCCAAAAAAACTGTTTGACTACCACAAGACAAAAATTCCTCTTGAGGCAGCTATTTCAGAATAAGTGACACAGTGCCCTTGTCCAGCAGTTAGACACAAAGCATATAAGGGGGCAGGGTAGCTACAGGGCACACTGAGGAGATCTTAAAGGCTCTCGCAGGATGCTTTAAAAAATGTTTTTAAAAAAACCTCAAAAAGGCCCAAGATTTGAAGACTCCAAAATGGATCCACGGACCCCGTCTCACAAACAACATCTAAAATGGGGGCCAGGATCTGCTGATTCAGGGTAATAGCTATGCCTTTGACTCTTGCCCTGGATCTGTAGATCTTAAGGATCAGCGGATCCCCCAAAATTTGAAAAGGAAAAAAATTTGACCTGAACCCCTCGCTGTCCATGGCCATAGGCTGTGTGCTGTGGTGGTGAGCTGTCGGCAGTAGGATGGCCTGCATCACTTGCTGCAGGCCAGGCCCTGTGCCAGACCCCCACAGTGAACAACCAAAAGCTGTGAGATGCAGGGGTTGGCTCAGTGGCAGTGGGTTGGAAGCAAGGTGCAGCTGCAGGCTGGGCCTTGCGCCGAAACCCATCCAGTGCATGGGCAAAGGCAGTGTGCTTCAGGGGTTAGGTAGCAGCTGTGGGTTGGGTAACCAGGACCTGTGCCCAACTCCTGCGGTTCACAGGCAAAAACCATGCACTGCAGGTATGGCAGAGGGTTGTGCACAGAGCATGACCACATAATTTGCATTTTGGCCACACAATTAAGAAAACCTTGCCACATTATTTGGCACTCTGTGGAGGCGTAATCCTAGTAGTGCAGGCAGTGTTAAAGCGCAGCAGAGTGGTTTGGAGGTGGATGATGAATCCGTATTTCAAAACGAACTGTGAAACAATTCCCATGTTTCAGGCTTCACTGTGAAATTTGGCTTTTAATTCATAGTATCTTAGCATTCAGTGTAATACAAGTGTGTGTGTGTGAGAGAGAGAGAGAGAGAGAGAGAGAGTGTGACTGGCAGAGACAGCACCAGAGCTGTTATGGTTAGGTCAGAGTTTCCATAGAAAAGGCATTTTTGGTTTCTTAATAACATTGGCACCATTCAATGAATGTGCATGAAACTTTCTCAAAAAGGACATTGACATTGGGTCTTTCATGGAAAGTTTCATGCAGATCTGTCAAGCAGGGGCGAACCAAAAGTGCCATTTCCCATTTTAATTCATATAGGATTCTTTGATCTTCAATACAGAAAAAAACATCTGAATGAAATGACACCACATTTGGCACAAAGGTAGAACAAAGATTTTGCTTTTCATAGTTAGTTGTAAATCCATTCAAAAGTTTTTGAGAACTTGGCTTTTAAAAAGTGCTCTGGTTGGCAAGAAGAGGTTAAATATTAGAGACATCTGAACCATTAGTTCGCTGAGAACCTGTTATACCAGTACTGAGGACCTCGGCTGTTCCAAAATTAAAAAAATAATTTGATCTGATTGCCCTGAGGAGTTTTTTCTCCCATCATCCATTTCATTTCCATGGATATGAAGAGAGATCTGCAGTACTGGAACGATGGAATTGGTTGTCCACAACATCCAGAAAAGATATTGTGGCTGCCTTTACAGGTTGGGGTGACTCAGTCTCTGCATCCTGAAACTATAAAAAAAAAGCCACATTAGTGGAAAGAGTATGCACGCCCTGACTTCAAGTCCCATGTAGTGGAATCCCACTGGGACCGGCTTGTCCTTAAATTTAGAAAAATGCGGAGTTTTTTCATAGGATTTGTGGATCATCCACAACTTCCAACAAGAACAAGACCCCACAGTGCCGTAGAACACCTTTTGTTCCATGGAACCAGCAAGCTTTCCATACCTGGTGGTGCGAGACCAGGGCAAGCCTCACTGACCAATCTTAGCCTATTGGAGTGTGTGTGGTTCCGATTCTGGTGCCTTAGATTATACATAGGTCCTTCAAGCTTGCCAAAGGCTAGACCCTTTGGCACTTGCGGCTGACTACTGCTGCACATGAAAAAAGGTCATGTGTAGTGGAAACTGAATTCCCATTGAGGGAGGGGCACAGGGCCTGACTAAAGGCCAGACCCTGCATCCTAAACCCAATGCACATATCTGAAGGCCATGTGCAGTGTGAGTTAGATGCTCGCAGAGGGAGCAGATGAGGACCTTGCTGCAAAACAGACCCTATGCCTAAATGTTACTGATACCAGTATTAATTGCACACAAGATTCTTTTTGTAATTTGTAGGAACTGTGGAGCCTCAACCAATCTGTCAAGGGAGCTGCAGGTAAACCATGCATAAAATGAGGTTTTGCCTGGGAAACATGGAGGATACATGGTCCCCAAAAACTTTTGATAAAAGTTTTTATTACAAATACAAATCGTATTTATAAAGAATAGTTGCTTCTGAGAAAAGGCTTTGTGTTCATTATTTGTTTTGTCCACACTTATAGATGAGTACATTCTATTCGGGTTGCTGAGGAAGATCCTATTCCCTTTTAGTGTCAAATGCCCTACAACTCCTTGGAAAATTCAAGGCATGTCGAACGGATGTTTTGTAGATGGAACCCAAGCCATACAGAAAAACTTGTCGGACCATTTGAACTTTTGCTTTTGACAGTCATTGGAATATACAAAGCCTCTTCTGGGGAAAGAGATACATCAACATTCCAAAGGTTTCGTACTCTGGAAATGATAAAAGAACACTGGTAACTTACAAGAATTATACACTCCGAAATGCCCAGTCATTACATGTGGGTGCACACATGTCGAAATGCTTTCCACCAAAGTTAAAAGTTGATGCCATTTCATTCCACTTATGCCAGTCTATGTAATGTGCACATTAGGCAAACACATATCCTTGCCAATGCTGCCATATTGAGCATACTCATGATCCCAGTGGACAAGAGAGCAACTAACTATCCACAGACAAAGTATGTTGCTGGAGTCTGTGTGAACCTCAAAGAAAGAAAGGCTAAATGAGAAGGCTTTACCAAAAAAGTAATTTGAATAGAAATAATTAATTACATTTTGACTGGCTGCTGTCTGTCAGATAGAACAAAATGTGAGGTTACAAATAAGGGTACAATGAGAGGTAACCAATGCAATGTGGCTCTCCCTTCCAGAAAAAAGCAGTTTCCCCTTCTTAGCTTTGCAAGTCATTACCATGCAGTGTAAAGCACGGTCTCTGCAGTAAATGGTTGTAACAGGGGGTGCCCGGACCTAGAAAGGGCAGACCAAACCGAACACCGATGAAATGCGACAACCACCGTTTTCCCTCTTCCTTCACAGCAGCAGGATGAGTGGCTATGTGCAAATGTACGTGAAGGTGACAGACAGGAAGAAATGGGTTACCGTCCCTTTAAGTTGAAAGACTGGACCATAAGCCACGCCCCCAGTGATGACGACGAGGAGGACTGGCCCACAAAAGAAGGCGGAAGCCGGTGTGTGGCATCACCGGAGGAGTTGAGGAGGCGAATCGAGACGAGAGGAACGTGAGCTGGACGGCAGAGAGGGAAAGGACGGAGGCGGCGCGGACAGACGACGGCGGAGAGCCAGGAGGCCAACGTTTCCACGATTCGCCCAGCCACGCTCCAGGAGGAGCCTGGCTCTCGCAGGTACGTGAACGTTTTGCGGGCTGGGTGGGAAAAAGGGAGAGACCCAATAGTTAAAACATAGAACTCCCGTTTCCCGGTGTTCCCGTTCCTGAGCACTTCTCCTCACCTACATAGATGTGCTGAGCACTGTGTTATTTCCCGTCACTACCCTTCCCTTCCACACCCGTGTACTAGGATACCATACTCACACCAAGCCCCTGTTTTGCTTTATTCACATATCTCCACGTCCGGACGGGCTCGCGCTGGAGTGGACCAAGAGAGGGCGGACCTCGACGAGGGACCGGGACAGCAAGGACAAGACACCACTATCTCCGCTACCGTATTATAGACTGGCTACACGCCAAAGACGTGTACTACCCTCAATAAAACCCTCCTTATCACCGCCCAGTCTCTTGCCCCTTACTACTACCCCGCTACAAGTGGTGGAGAATGCGGGCATAGATACCTCCATCAGTACTCACACGATGGACGCGCTACTACAGCATCTGGTGAAGGGCCAAGAGAAGCTAGAATGGGCCGTGGAGCGGCAGATGACGTCAGCCCAAGCGGACAGAGACACCTTCAGGGACACCATAGCCGCTCAAATGGAGGGCCTACAGAAGATGGTATCAGAACAACCCACCCGTAACCCGGGAGGACCCGGAGGCATCTCCCCAGGGCCCTCCGGGATCTCGCTGCAGAAATATATCGCTGGCGAGGATCCTGACGCCTTCTTACTCAATTTTGAGCGAGCCGCACGGGCCTGTGGCTGGCCCTTAGAGAAATGGCCATTCTTCCTAGCCCCCCTCCTGACCGGGGAAGCACAGGCTGCCTACCAGGTGGACAACGCAGCCGGAAATACCCCCTATGCAGACATTAAAACCATCATTCTGGACCATCTGGGGCTTGACACAGAGGCTTATAGGGTGCGCTTCCGGAAGGAAAGGGGCGCCCCCGGGGATAATCCAAAAACATTGTTTTTCCGCCTAAAAATGGCTGCTGACAAATGGCTGACCCCCACCATGAGTTCAAAAGAAGAGATAATGGACAAAATCTATCTCGAGCAGTATTTGGACGCACTCCCTTATAATATTCAGAAATGGTTGCGTCAACACACTCACCTGACCACCGAGCAAGCCGTGGAGATGGCCACTACTTATTCACGCGCACAGCCTAAACCAGGTGGGTGGGAACACGACAAACCGAACCGTCCCCTCCCAACGAAATACGACAAGAAACCCCGGACAATCCTGGAAGCCACCAAACCACGGTGGCATAAACCAGAGGTTCCGACAATCAAGGGACCCCAATGTTTTGATTGTGGGGACTGGGGCCATATTGCCCGGGTGTGTCCTCGCCGTAAACCAGCAGAAGAACCCATGGAGGTGGGGTACATCCCTAAATCCATTCTCTACACCGCTGAGATGGGGAGCGCGTTTCATGTGAGTGTACGGGTGAATGGGAAGGTGGTAAGGGCCCTGTTAGACTCGGGTTGTAGGCAGTCCGTAATACAGGGGAGGTTAGTACAGCGTAAACAGGTGATCCCCAAAACCCTGTTTCACATCAGATGTGTTCATGGAGACGTCAGGCCATACCCTATAGCAGAGGTGACCCTTGAACATCCCGATGGTAGGACCTACGTAATCCAGGTGGGGGTATTGGAGAGCCTGCCCGAAGACCTCATAATAGGAACAGATAACCCCGAGTTCTCAGATATGTTCCTACAGACGGTACAGAAGCAGACCATAACAGACCATTCAGGACAGACAACAGACAGCCCCGTACCTGCCCTGATAAGCCCCGACCCTTGGACAGAAGCTTCAAATTCGCACAGGCCAACGATGCCACTTTGTTCAATGCCTGGGAACAGGCCCACCGAACACAGTATGACCCCTCTCCTGCGTTTCCCCGGTTCCTTATACAAGAGGGCCTGTTATATCGGCAGGCTTCCAGAGACGACCCCCAGCAGTTGTTAGTGCCTTTGTCTTTTAGAGAACAGGTTATGTTCTTTTCACACTCTCACTTGACCGCAGGACACACCGGGAGTGAAAAAACAACCCAGAACGTCCTGCAACACTTCTTTTGGCCGGGGATATACAAGGACATAAAAACGCATTGCCAGATATGTGAGATATGCCAAAAGAGGAACACACATCGTCCTCCGGCGGTGCCATTGCAACCCCTTCCTATCATAGGCACTCCATTTGAAAGAGTCGGAATGGACCTCATAGGGCCTCTTCCAAAGACAGGGAGAGGGAATCAATACGCACTAGTGATAGTGGATTACGCTACCCGATACCCTGAGGCCTTTCCCCTAAGAGCACCAACCACTCGCCTTATATCAGAGAAGTTACTAGAATTGTTCTCACATGTGGGGTTCCCGAAGGAGATCCTGACGGATTAAGGGACCCCATTTGTATCCAGGTTGAGGAAGGAGGTCTGTGGGCTGCTAGATCTGTGACACATCAAAACATCTGTTTACCACCCCCAAACAGATGGCCTCGTGGAGAGGTACAACAGAACTCTCAAATCAACACTAAAGAAAATGCTCGCCGTGAATGGCAGAGAGTGGGATCAATTGATGCCCCTGGCATTATACGTCATTCGTGGACAGAAACAGAGCAGCCTCGGTTGCTCGTCATTTGAGATGTTGTATGGGCGACAACCCAGATCGCTGTTGGAGATGACCAAAGAGGCATGGGAGAAGGAGGAAGCCAATGAAACCCGCGGAATGTTGGAGTATACCCAGGCCCTGAAATCCAAAATAGGAAAGTTGAGAGATCTGGCGTATTCCAATCTTGAGAAGAAACAAGAAAAGCAGAAGAAGATCTATGATAAAGGGAAAAGATGGAGGAAGCTGGAGGTCGACGATTGGGTACTGGTATTGTTACCCTCGTCCACAAGAAAATTCCAGGCCTAATGGACGGGTCCCTACAAGATCACCGGGACTATCGGAAAAAACAGCTACCGAGTACAGGTTACCGCCCGGAGAAGCCAGACGTACTGCATAAATCTTTTAAAGAAATAGTTGGGACCCACACCAAAGACGGCTCACCTCACTTTACCAACACATGCTCCCTCTCACAACACGCTGGAATATTTAGTGGTCAACGAAGAACTAAGGGACCAAGAAAAAGAAGAACTCCAAAGGACCCTTTCACCTTTTTCCTCTCTGTTTTCAGATAAACCCGGAAAAACAACCCTAGCAGAACACTGTATTGAGACACCACCTGGGAAAACCATCAAACAGCGACCATATAGGATACCCGCAGCGAAGAGGGTTGCAGTACAAAAAGAGGTACAAGACATGCTACAACTCGGAGTCATAAGACCCTCAAAGAGTGAATGGTTTTCACCCATTGTGATGGTGCCTAAGCCGGATGGGAGCACCCGATTTTGTATGGACTTCAGAGCTCTCAATGACATCTCTTCATTTGACGCCTACCCCATCCCACGTATAGACGAGCTGATTGAAAAACTGGGTGAGGCCCGTTACATCACCACCTTGGACCTCACCAAAGGTCACTGGCAGGTGCCCCTGAGGGAAGAAGACTGGAAGAAAACAGCATTTGCCACCCCAGGCGGGCTGTACGAGTTCACGGTTCTCCCCTTCGGCCTGCATGGGGCACCTGCGACTTTTCAACGCCTCATGAACACAGTACTACGTGAATACCAAGCATTTACCTCCGCCTACTTAGACGATATAGTGATCTTCAGTCCCTCTTGGGAGACACACCTTGATCATCTGCAAACTATACTGCAAGCCCTACGACAGGCCGGGCTACATATCAACTCACGGAAGTTCCGGGTGGGATATCAGAAAGTAAAATATCTAGGTTATGTCTTGGGGCACGGAATGATCGAACCACAAATCGAAAAGATCAGGGCCATAGCTGAAACCCCCTTCCCCAGCACGAAGAGAGAGATGAGAGCGTTCCTTGGGTTGATCGGTTACTACCGTTGGTTCATCCCTCAGTTTTCAGACGTAGCTGCCCCTCTGACAGACACACTACGACAAGACGTAAAAGCCCAAAGACTCCTACACCCCACGCCACACATGTGGAAGGCGTTCAACACCTTAAAACATGCTATCACCACCAATCCAGTGTTGTCCTCCCCTGACTTTTCCCGACCCTTCATTCTTCACACAGACGCATCAGATTATGGTATAGGGGCCGTCCTTTCTCAGCTATCTTCAGAGGGTATAGACCACCCCATCTTATACATCAGCCGTAAACTCTTCCCAAGAGAACTCAAATATCCTACAGTCGAGAAAGAATGTCTGGCGATAAAATGGGCTGTCGATAAACTAAGGTATTATCTCGAGGGCCGCCCTTTCACCCTTTACACGGATCACACCCCCCTACAGTGGATGAGCCGTAACATCGCTCTTAATCCCAGGGTTCTGCGCTGGTTCCTATCCTTACAGCCTTTCTCGTTTACGGTAAAACATCGTAAAGGCGCGGACAATAAGAGTGCGGATTACCTTTCCCGACATCCTCTCCCCGATCGGGAGAATCCAAGGGGGGTGGTGTGTAACAGGGGGTGCCCGGACCTAGAAAGGGCAGACCAAACCGAACACCGAGAAAATGCGACAACCACCGTTTTCCCTCTTCCTTCACTGCAGCAGGATGAGTGGCTATGTGCAAACGTACGTGAAGGTGACAGACAGGAAGAAATGGGTTACCGTCCCTTTAAGTTGAAAGACTGGACCATAAGCCACGCCCCCAGTGATGACGACGAGGAGGACTGGCCCACAAAAGAAGGAAGAAGGCGGAAGCCGGTGTGTAGCATCACCGGAGGAGTTGAGGAGGCGAATCGAGACGAGAGGAACGTGAGCTGGACGGCAGAGAGGGAAAGGACAGAGGCGGCACGGACAGACGACGGCGGAGAGCCAGGAGGCCAATGTTTCCACGATTCGCCCAGCCACGCTCCAGGAGGAGCATGGCTCTCGCAGGTACGCGAACGTTTTGCGGGCTGGGTGGGAAAAAGGGAGAGACCCAATAGTTAAAACATAGAACTCCCATTTCCCGGTGTTCCCGTTCCTGAGCACTTCTCCTCACCTACATAGATGTGCTGAGCACTGTGTGATTTCCCCTCACAACCCTTCCCTTCCACACCCGTGTACTAGGATACCATACTCACACCAAGCCCCTGTTTTGCTTTATTCACATATCTCCACGTCCGGACGGGCTCGCGCTGGAGTGGACCAAGAGAGGGCGGACCTCGACGAGGGACCGGGACAGCAAGGACAAGACACCACTATCTCCGCTACCGTATTATAGACTGGCTACACGCCGAAGACGTGTACTACCCTCAATCAAACCCTCCTTATCACCGCCCAGTCTCTTGCCCCTTACTACTACCCCGCTACAATGGTTTAAACTCCTAAGGTAATATCATTGACTGTCAATGATTTTAAATTAGCATTCTCCTGAAGAACGGGATAGGCATGGTGAACTTTTGATATGACTAGAAACGGGGATATGGCAACCGCTCTGACATGGCAACCTTGAAAACAAGTGTATAGAAGAAAGGACGTTTTTTAGCATTGGGTAAGGCTATTGAGATTATGTGAAGTTCTACCTATGATGACTTTGTTTGCAAAAAATAATTTAAAAAACTTTATCTCTAATTAGATATTACAGCCTGACTTTGGAGATTCAAAGAGGGCAGCGTTCCATAATGAAGATGAGATGGATAAACTGGATGAGGCGATATGTTTAAATTAAATCCTTTTGGAATTAATTCTTCCTACAGTTTCTACTAAGTGTAAGAGAATTTGCAGATTGATTACTGCTTATGTTTTGTACAAGTGATGTATTTTCTCATATTACAGTCTATTATATATGATGTATTCTTAAAGAAAAAGAAATATTAAGGTAGGACGGAGGAATATACAGGAATTTAAATAATGGTGTTCTAACTCATGCACATTTGGTTAAATGACTTCTTAAAGTGAGAACAGACTCTAATGTAGGTGTGTTAACCATGCTAGCATACCATCTGCAGACATTGTGAAACAACACAAAGGGAAATGCCCACTAATTGCAGTGTAAAGTATTTAGGAAACAGTAGTACATAATAGTGTATGCAGGAGAGACACCCAGCTGAACTATAGATTTGAGACATCATAAAGACCAAACTGTTGAAGAAAGGTGTTCACAGTGTGATTATTTTGCATTTAGCTATTTAAAAGCAAATTGTGTCCTGACTCTTGCAGACCTGGGCAAATGGTTTTCAAAAGCGTGATCAGAGCTAACCTCTACTGCAGCTGTGTTAATCATGCTAAGCTAGACTAACTTATACATACAATGTCAGAAAACACTAAGGCAAATGCCTACTCATTGTGCATGCAATACAGGTAGTTCAACTAAAGTAACTATTTGATAAATTGCAAGCCGCTACTGTGTAATGTGTGTGTGTATATATATGTATATATCATACACACTCCTCCTCTGGTTGAGGATGGAAAAACGGGCCGCACTCCTGTCGAGTTTTACCGCACTTGGATTTATTTCCTCCCTTGCATCAATAGGAACAAAGGCATCAGTTTGAGATCAACGCGTTTGATCGTGAACAAGGTATTGTGTAATACCGAAACGCGTTGATCTCAAACTGATGCCTTTGTTCCCCATTGATGCAAGGAGGAAATAAATCCAAGTGCGGTAAAACTCGACAGGAGTGCTCGTTTTTCCATCCTCAACCAGAGGAGGAGTGTGATGATTGAAAGCGGCGTGGTTCAGCCGCGGGGCGACGCACCCATAAAGAGCGCTGTAAATAACCGGCAACATGGAACCAATGTGAGGAATATATGTATATATGTATTGATTGGAAAGAAGACATGGTATTCATTACCTTGGACATTGAGTCCTTGTATACCTGCATTGAACACAGCACTGGTCTAATGGCTGTCAAACATTTTTTGGATAACAAACCAATTGAATGCTATGATCATAACAAGATGTTAATGGATTTGCTGCTATGGTGCCTCACCAATAATTTTTTCGTGTATGGCAAAGAGATGTACAGACAACTAAGGGGCGTGGCCATGGGTGCTTGCTTCTCCCCCAGCTATGCCTGCTTGGCGGTAGGCTGGTGGGAGGAGCTGGCACTCAGAGCCACGCACGCAGAGCTATTCTCCAAGCATGTCAGGCATTATCTAAGATACATAGATGATGTATTTATACTGTGGCAGGGAGACATTGAAAGTGCGGGTACATTTGTCAAATCCATCAATGACAACAACATGAATTTGAAATTCACTGCACATATTGACATGGAGAGTGTTGAGTTCCTTGATGTAAAGATTTACATAAAGGACGGTAGTCTGGCAACCACCCTGCACAGGAAAACAACAGCGGGTAATTCTACCCTGCAAGCTGACAGTGCACATCCCAACACTTGATCGAGAGTATTCCCTATGGGGAATTTCTGCGATTAAAAAGAATATGTAGCACTAATCATGATTTGGAGAAATGCATTGAAGAAGCTACCATGAGATTCAAAGGTAGAGGGTACAGTGAGCGAGTCCTTAGGGAAGCAAAAGCCAAAGTGGCAACAAAATCCAGGGAATCACTGCTGATACCTAGAGATAACATTACAGAGGAAATACACAACAATGGTACTCCTAGGTTGATTACAACGTTTAATCGGCAGGAGAGGCAATTAAGGTCGATCATTAAACAAAACTGGCCAATTGTATGCACTGATGCAGTTTTGGCACCGCTCCTCAACACAGTGCCCACTTTTACATTTTGGAAGGGAATCTCTGTGAAATCTCAGGTCGCTAAGAACATAAAAGATACAGGCCCTGACAAAATGTGGCTACAGCCAAGACAGGGTTTCCACAAATGTTCGACCTGTAGAGCATGTAAATTTGGGGAGAATACTACCAAATACACTACCCCCTTTCACATGACCAAAATCCCTATAAAAGGAAGCTTCAACTGCAAAACGGAATACGCTGTGTATGTTCTGACATGCACCTGTGGCTTAAGATATGTGGGCAGTACTAAGCTACAGGTGCATGCCAGAATCCTACAACATCTAAGGGCAATCGTGAATAATGACACAGCGTATCCAGTGGCAAGACACTTCAAGGCCACTCACAACAATAACCTTGGATGCCTAAAATATTTTGTCATTGCAGCAGTTGCCGCCTCGATCAGAGGCGGCAATAGAGAGAGATCACTGTGGCAATTAGAGTCTCGTATGATTCTGGAGCTCGATAGTAAAGCTCCGAATGGGCTCAACAATACGGTAGACCTCCACAATTTCCTATAGAATATCAGCAGTGAAATTTCCCTGTAAGGCAACCCATGACTCAATCTAACATATTACAGAATTTCCCCTGCATGATATAGTTGAGACATAATTAGAACATCTCTGTAGTCCTTGACTATTAGCCATCGCAATTGATTGAAATCATAGATATTCAAACTTCACATATCAATCGGAGCCTATTTAATTATTAATCTAAAAATTTGTTTTAGAAGCTCATGTATTTTTTTAAGTTTTTTTATCTAGTTCATCTGCTGCTACTTCATTGTCGTTGTTTTTGCACACCCAAGTTTATAGATTTTTACGCACATGCACCGGAGGTTTGCACTGGCACTTTAATATATGGAGGGGTGGCTGCCCTGCCATAATAATGGTATGTCAATTCTATAGAGTATATATTTTCTCATAATTTTTTAACTAGGATAATGTTTAAGGGAAAGAAAAAGAGTTGTCCACATGCCAATTGCTATATAGGATTTTTAGTATGTTGGAATTCCTCCCCTGCATGGCATTAGGAGAACATTACTTATGAGAGATGGAGATAGGAATGCATTTACGCAGAGATAAGACCTTCTTTTTAACCTGTGCTGGCTCGCCATGCTCTTAATATCATGATGATGTTTTAACCTAGATTAGGCTTTATGTTTGCGATTTTTTGCACAAAGTGGGGTTATTATGACATTATGACACTGTCATCTAAACTTGTGTTTGCACAGATGCATTTACGCGGTCAAATATTTTTTGAACCGGTCTCTCATTTTTATAGATATTTTAGATGGTATATATTTATTTATTTATTTATTTATCTTAGTTTATCTATAGTAATGTATTACAATTGAATGGTAGGAAGAAACCATTTATTATTGTGACACTCACTGACTGGCATTTCTGGGGAGAAAACATCTTTGTATTTTAACCAAATCTTTGTGCATATTAGTTTTGCCTTGGTTCCATGTCTATCTCAGCATTTAATATCGCCAAAACGAAACACTGCATCATCTATAAGTATGACATAAACAGCAAATATAGCATGTGGCAACAACATTTCAATTAAACACAATAAGAGTTTAACATCAGTAGAGAAAAAGAAAAAAAGAGAAAAAAAAGAAACAAATAGAAAAACAATCAGATACTTATGGAAAACAGACTACCTTTTCGCAGTATTTTGTCTATGTCTACACTACTTGTGACACGAAGGGTGATGAGGCACAGCATTATAAAACAATGAGTTGAATGACATGTCCGTATGTGAACAAGGACACTGCGTTGTCCGAAACGCGTCGTATTTGGCTTTATATGAAATAAATTACCTGATTTGCCACTCAGACTGGAGTCCGTCTCTCACTCGTCGCTGAAAGGAAGCTGAGGAGACTGTTCTGTGGTTTTTATATATATATATATTAACCACCAAATGCCCGAAAGCTTGGGAGGGCACTCGGCAGGGAGCCAACCATCTGGCTTTCACTTGCTGTCTCTCCTCGGCATCACGATTAATATTTCATTGCCTGACGCGTTTCGATGTTTGGCACATCTTCATCAAAGGCTTGCTACAAGAAGCGTAACAGACGGGGCTCTCTTTTATATCTACGCTCTGCATGCATAATTAATTAGTTTAAGACCCTTAGTGGGCTCCGCATAGTGCAATGTTCAATATACTGCATGCTGGGAAATATAGTTCCTCTTCAAGTATTTATCATCACTAAGTGGGTGTCTGTTAGCGTTTCTGTTGTTAAAAGCATTTTCTTTCCTGGGTATTTGGCTTTTGGGCATTTGGTGGTTAATATATATATATATATTTCACCAACGATCAGTCCTTAACCTCCATACAGCAATACGGCGATAAGGAATGCACGAACTCCTCGTTGCTTGTGCGATTAGTCTTTTATTATTTCACTCTCATCAATGTCATGACGCGTTTCGGCCGGGAAAAAAAGCCTTGATCATATATATATATATATATCTTTGCTCCAACTCCTCAAGGGTATCCGTACCCAGAAAACAAGGCAAAGCACTCGCGGGGACGAGTTCCGTTTATTTTTTATTAAAAAACAGTCTCTTCGGCCAAACAGACGCGTTTCGGCTGACACCTTCTTTGATGTTAGTGAAGAGCGTCCGCGTCGCCATTTTTTAAATAAACAACCAATCCATTACTGTTGACAACATGAAAAAAGGACCACAGTTACAATCACTAATGGTTCCTCCATTTTGGCACTGTGTCCAAAGCCTTCAATTTCAAATACCAATCTCTATTTACAAATTTATCTTGTCTTTATACATCGTGTCCAGCTTATCTAAGCTTACATTAAATACACGTTGTTGTCAATTTCAACATTGCAAAGACAATCTTTCAGATATGCGTGCTAATTTCATTTTAAGAATACATATTTGCGCCCTGAATGGGCCCCCAGTAGAAATCATTATGGCTTTTTATAAATTCATTTTCTCCATATGTCTACAAAGCGGTCCGTCACAATGACCTTATTTAGTTCTCATGTTTCATACTCAATATTACATATTATATTCTGCCCTGGATGGGCTATTGGAGATTACACAAGATACATCATTCTTTCCAGTGGGGGTATAGCACTGCAAGTTACCCATTCATTGTAATAGAGAAAAGGAACAGTGTCAAAAACATACCCAATGTTTCATATATATCCAACAATGTTGCACTGACTGTGCTCATTTCTCATAACTAGTTGTCAACACGATCATATTTCATTGTGTTATGGCTCGTAAGGGTCGGTTCCAGAACATGTTCAACGTATCTAATCCTAGTTCCCTTTTTGGTTTCTAGAGAGGAAATTCATCTGACAGTCTAGTTTACCTCATTTCCATATATATACGCACATATAAATAGGAAGACAATCCATTATGTCACAAATGTATTTACACATATAAGAAAGAAGAATATTCTTCTTATCACAGAAGAGATAAGTACAGAGAAACTGATATGTCCTCATCATTATTGATTTTAATCCCCTAGATGAACTGCTAACTCCTCACTGCTATCCATCCCCCCGGGTGTTTTAGTCTGCAAGTCGATGATATAACGAGATTCCAGACGTCTCAAACGGAGAATACAATTCCTCCCCTTGGGTTTACTGGGACGTGATCTAAGCAGTAATGGGTGAGTAAATTCCTATCCCGGTTATGAAATTTGTCAAAATGTCTGGCAACAGGATATGTTATGTCTCCATTTATGATTGCCCTCATATGTTCTAATATTCTGACTTTGGTGGGATGGATCGTACTGCCTATGTAGTTAAGACCACACGGGCAGTTTAAGCAGTAAACTGTGTATGGTGTGGTACATGTGAGGAACTTTTTTATTCTTTTGGGTTTTCCAAAGCCTGGGATCCCATAAGACAGGACTCTTTTACACTTGTTACAGGCCTTACATTTTCCACACGGAAAAAAGCCCTCAAGAGGTGCCAGTGTAGATTTCTTCATTTCTTTTCCTTTATGACAATGTACTAATTCATCTCTCAGAGACCTAGCTTTCCTGAATGTCACTAGGGGGTTTCTAGGTAAGTCCCTCCCTATTGTTATGTCCGCAAGTATGATATGCCAATTTCTCTGCAGGATTTTCTTCAAAAATCCCGCGTTTTCTGAATATTTTGTGATCATTCTTAACTTGCCTTCCTGTTCAACAGATTTTTGACAGGAATTTTTGAGTAAATCTTCTCTTTTTAAGGACATTGCTTTCCTATGAGCCTGTTCTAGCACCTTTTTACTGTATCCTCTGGCACTGAACCGGTTTAGGCTTTCTTTTGCAGCCAGTTGAAACTCTGTTGTGCTAGTGCTGTTTCTTTTTAATCTTAATAGTTCCCCATAGGGGATACTATTAATAAGTTAACTAGGGTGACTGCTTGTCGCGTGGAGGGTCGAATTCCCCGCAGTTTCTTTCCTGTATGGTTTTGTACACAATTTACCATCTGAAACATAAATCTTAAGATCCAAGTAATTGACAGTTTATGGACTGACTTCTCCTGTAAATTTTAAATTTACCCCATTGCAGTTTACGACTTCAACATAGCTCCACGCTGACTCTGATGATCCTCTCCAAATCAGGAAAAGGTCATCAATGTAACGGTGCCATGTTACAATCCTGTCTGTCCATTCTTTGTTGGATGTCTTCCAGGACACCTGCTCCTCCCACCAGCCCACGAATAAATTTGCGTAGCTGGGGGCGAAGCAGGTGCCCATAGCTGTTCCAGAAATCTGTCTAAAATATTGTTGCTGAAACAAAAAGATATTGTTTTCAAGACAGAATTCAATAAATTCCATTAACATGGTATTGTGTTCAAAATACTTAAGGGAACGATTATCCAAGAAGTGCCTAACTGCTCTTAAGCCATCTTTGTGGGCTATGCAGGTGTATAAACTTGTGATATCTAATACCATCAATTGTAGGCCTTCTTCCCATTGTATATCCTTGATCTTTGCTAGAAAATCTTTTGTATCCCTTATGTGCGATGACAAATTTGTCACATGATGCGCCAGGAAATGGTCAATGTATGTTGACATGTGTTCAGTCACGCTCCCCTGCAAGGAGACAATCGGTCTTCCCGGGGGAGTCAATTTGTCCTTGTGGACCTTAGGCAGGTGGTAAAAAGTCGGCACCATGGGGTTCAAACATCTTAAAAACAGGTGTTCCTCTGTTTCCAACATGTGTCTCTTATACCACTTGCATATCAGAAGATGGTAATTAGTCACACTTTGATTATAAACTTTCTCCTCAATTTTCTTATAGCATGAAGCATCTGTTAATTGTAGGTAGGCCTCCATATTATATTGTTCATAGGTTTGTAGAACAATATTTCCACCCTTGTCGGATGGCTTGCATATCATGGTAGAGTTCTTCTTTAAGTTGAACAGTGCCAGTTGTTGTTCCCTAGAAAAATTATGTGCCACTTTTAATCTCTTATATTTATTTAGACAGAAGTTTATTAAATCTCTGTTGACAGAGTCTGCAAAAATGTCTATGGCATCCACTGGCATCTGGGGTAAGAATTGGGAGGTGGGTTTAAATGGACTGTCCCCACTGATCTGTTTTATTCCAATTATGACAACTTGTTGACTCAAATTTTCTGTGATATCCTCACCCGGTGCTTGTTCTGTTCTAAGATTTTCCAGGGCTGCCAGGGTTGCAAAGTCTTTTCCTGTTAAGGCATCAGTTTCCTTCTCAGGCTGACATGGTCTGATAGGTCTTTCTGTTATCTGTTTCAATTTAAAATGTTTATGCAGTTTTAATTTTCGGGTGAACTTGAAGAGATCTATGCGGGTCTGTGTGTATTCCATCGGTTTGTGTGGGCAAAAGGATAAACCCAATTTCAGTACTGATTCTTCTGTCTTTGATAAAGATCTTGTTGTCAAATTCACAATCGTTAAATTTTCCTTTTCTAATTCTTCTTGTTGAAGAATTTCTTGCTCCGGGTTACTGGGGGTGATCGGTTGTTTGTTGCGCCCCCAGCCCCCCGCCTCGTCTTGCAGATCTTCTTTCTGGGGGTTTGCCCCTTCCCCCCTGTTGTCGTGATTGTCGGATTAATTTGAACTCTTCGTGAAAAGGGGTTCTCCCTGTTAATCCTTGCACTCGACTCCCGCTTGTCTCACCCACTGCTTCACTGTCAGTAACATCTGATTCAGAGGTCTCACATACTTCCGTGGTGGTTTGTCCTTTCTTTTTTAAGAGTTCACTCCTTGGTGTATCAAATTTTCTCGCGAACGTTAAGACTCTGCCCTGGCTATAATCTCTTTCGTCTCTGTCAAATTTCTCTTGTTTTTGTTGTTCTATCTTCTGTTCATATGTTTTCAACCTTTTCTTCATTTGTTCACTTAATTCATCCATTTTGGTTTTGTCTTCCTCTTTCAAAATTTCCTCCTCCAGTTCTTCAATATCTTTCAGGGCTTTATCCCTATCACTCCATGCGAACTTGACGAGTATCATCAGCATCCCTTTACAGGACTGGGCTGTGTGTTCTGCCCATTCGTCAAGTAGGAGGGGGTCGGGATTTTCATAAGAGGGCACGGTATAAATTCTTAGTCCCCTCGGGACTCTATCCACCTCAATGTAGCTCTGTAATGATGTTGCTTCCCACCATTTTCTGGTCTCACGCTCGTAAAGGCGTTCAAGAGTGGAGAACTTGGTGGCGAGATTAGATTTTGCCCGTGCACCCCCGGTGTTGGTATTCAGCTCTGTTTCATTCCGTTTTTTTAACATGCTCTGGGCCGTCTCACGGCGCTCTGTTTCACAAAACATGATATTTGTTTCTTATGTCACTAGAATTCTGACAATAGTGGCCTACAAATTCCCTCGTCCTGCTGCTGTATTTCAAAACAAATCACTAAGCATGCCTTTGTGGCTTACCGGTATCTTCCTCTTGTTCCCGGTGTGCGCGTGCCTCCCAGCTTCAGATTCCCGGGCAACGCGTACTCAGCCTCGCATGCTGCGTCTTGATGATTTCCAGAATAGTTACAGCAGCGGTGCATCGATATCCCAATCGCCGCTACCTCCAAGCACCAACTCAGTGCACTCACGGATGGGTGCTATGTTACGGGGGTGCTCCCGTATAAAGACAAGATAAATTTGTAAATAGAGATTGGTATTTGAAATTGAAGGCTTTGGACACAGTGTCAAAATGGAGGAACCATTAGTGATTGTAACTGTGGTCCTTTTTTCATGTTGTCAACAGTAATGGATTGGTTGTTTATTTAAAAAATGGCGACGCGGACGCTCTTCACTAACATCGAAGAAGGTGTCAGCCGAAATGCGTCTGTTTGGCCGAAGAGACCGTTTTTTAATAAAAAATAAACTGAACTCGTCCCCGCGAGTGCTTTGCCTTGTTTTCTGGGTACGGATACCCTTGAGGAGTTGAAGCAAAGATATATACGGGAGCACCCCCGTAACATAGCACCCGTCCGTGAGTGCACTGAGTTGGTGCTTGGAGGTAGCGGCGATATATATATATATATATTAAAATGGTAATATTTTAAACTCAAAGAAGCACTGAAATTCACCACTTATAGTTTGCAGAAAAAACTAGATCTTGTTCCCCTACAATGCAGAGTGTTGTCATCCATGATGTTATTTGAGATGTTATTGGTGACATCACCAATGATGCCACTGAACGTCATGAGTGATCCGATCTGTGAGGTCAAAGCAGAGCATTCCAGTTTGCTCAGTAACTGTAACTGGTGAATGTCAGATTTCTTTTGTTTAAAATGTTACATTTTAGCTGACATTTTTATCTAACTATAATGTCACTTTAACCTTTGGATTTTTCAGTAATTTTCAGAGTTTTTTTTTAATGCTAAATAAGATATTATACCATTCTTAATTATTCAGTCACTTTAGCCTTTGTTTTTGTCATTGAATTTCCAGATGTTCTTTAATGTAAAGTAAGTAAGATCTTATCATACCCAACCCCCAGAGTGTGGCCAAAGCCCCGCTGCGCATGGCTGTTGGTTGTGCATGGTGTGGAGTTGGGCGCATAGTCTGGCCTGAGCCAGGACCTGCAACCCACCTCACCCCCAACCTAATGGGCAGTCAACGCCCCATGGATACTCACCCCACAAGGGCTAGTGTGTCAGGGTATTCCTAACCTGACCCCTTATGTCTCTTTTCAGACAAAATGTAAACAAGCATTGGCAACTTCTGCGGTCAGCTGAAACTTTGAAAAACTTTTATAAAATTGTATTGGGGTAGTCTGGCCCACTTTGGGCTGCCAACACTGGCAGAGAGAAGGTCAATGGGGCTAGTAAGAATTTCTAGGACAGTTATCTCGTCACCAAAGCAGTCCCAAGTCCAGTTCCAGGCTGTATTGGCGATCCACTATAGACTTCAATGGAATGGTCCTGATGCAAGCAATACAGGATGCTGAAGATGCTGTAGGATGCTGTGTGGTCAAGGGGGTGTTCCTGGGGCTACTCCTCGATCAACAGTCTCTGTGGGGCGAATTTCACCACAGGGGTCGATGTACCTCAAAATCCTGTTGAGTCCAGCAAAAGTCCAGTTGCCACTGGACTAGTGGGATCCAGTAACAACGAAACCAGAGCCCTTTGGTGAAGACTAGTGTCCTTCGTGGGTGACCAAACTGCACTCCGACAACGTGTCCAGCAGACTTGATGCAACGTTTAAGCATTGGTACTTGGTTGTCCGGGCTGCATGTTGGCGGTCAGTGGTGGTAAAGCAATTGTGGCTACTGACTTGCCAAGTCTTTTGCTTTTGTGGCTCTGGAGCTAGAACAGGAAGTTAGCAAACTGACTCTTGGAGTTCACCTGTTCTCAGGAGAGACTCTTCCACGAGCGCACCACAACCACAGTCCTCTCTTTGCTAGCCTAAGGATCAGTAGGTGCAGTCCAGCGGTTGATGCTGCCTCTCTTGCCAGGTCCAGGGAACAGCAAGGCAGTCATTCTTCAGTCCTCTCTCTGGTCCATATGTGATCTGAGGAATGAGTTTCAGGGCTGCCATATTTATGCCGAGAAAGTGCCCTCGGGGAATGTGGCGGTTGCTAGACTACTAGGTCCCTTCCTGCCTGATGACGACTTCCTGTAATGTGGGGCAGCTAGTTATCCCATTATGCTCACTCCCAAGCTGGCAGACCCCACTCTTGGCATGTGGAGCTTGGTAGCCCGCCATAGAGGTGTAGCTACGTGAGGGCTACACGTCCATGGAAAAAACAGTTTGGCAATCATTTTCCCCTCTCTTTCCCCAGTGCCAACCCATCAACCTGAACAAAAGAGCAGCCCCTCTCACGTGTGACCACCATTTGCCCTTCAAAAATGGCTTTCCCTTTGAAGCTCGATTTAGGGCTCACACCCTGTGTAGCTTCCTTCCAGGGAGAGGTGACACCTCTTCCAACGGCATGCCTCTTTTGTTTCCTTTCCTGGGAGACATTCACACTTCTCCGCAGAGGCAGAAGGATGTCTTGTGGCTGACATCTGCGAATTGCCACTGGAAAACTTGGGCAACAGAGTGGTAACTTTCTAAAAGTTGCTTTTAGTTGAAAATTACATTAAATTAGACTTGGGCATCAAGTCGGGCTTAATGTAACGATTATTTTGATACACTGAAGTCCCAAGTTTAGTAGTCCCATTCAAGGGTAAACACAGCTGAGTTGTTAGCTTGTAACCCTTTTCTTGCAAATGGCACTACCAACTTTTCTGCAGCAAAAATGACAATTTTTTTTTTTTACTGTGACAACTGAAAATATATGCTCTACTTTTTAATATATCGCACCCTGCCTTAGGACTCGATAGGTCTGCTGCAGGTGTGACGTTTATATATATTAAAAAGGGAGGCCTGGGCTTTGTCATTAGTTTAAATGACAAAGTCTAGTTAGCAGTTTAAAACTGCTCTCAGTCTGCAGTGGCAAGCTTGGAGATATGTTTTAATTTGTCACACTAAGGGTGACACAATAAGTGCAATAAGTGCTGCAGCATTGGAGGTACTCCTGGCACCATATACTAGGGGCATACTAGTAAGTTAACTTATGCTAATTAGATATAGGCCAATCCAACACATACTTTTAAGGGTAAGAACGCTGGCACAGACTGAGGTCTGGTTAGCAGGCTGCAATGCACTATCAGAGTTGAAAAACCAGCAGCATCAGTTCAAAACTTTGGGGTGATCATGCAAAAAAGGCATTTCCTTACAGTTGATATGAGAGACATATCAATAATTTTGACCTGGATAGACTAACATACAACAAATTCAATTGCCCACTTCATTGAAGATTAATTCAGACATCACATTTTCCTAAATTGGGTTATCTGTCTATCATCGCACCGTATACACCTCAAAACTGGTAACAGGCAGCTTTGCCAAATTTTTTAAACATTTTACCGCAGGAACCAGCAGATGTCATGACCAGAGTGCTATGGGAAAGGTAAGAGCATCTGTTCTGTTATTTCTGGTAAAGTACCCAGCGAAATGGCTGGATATGAAAGTTGAAAGGAGTTGGTAAAACAGAATGACAGAAATCAGGGAAAATAACTCTTTCATCTTTCCTTGTGGCCCTTTCTGGAGTTACAATTCTTTGACAGTTACAGTTGATTTCATGAAGCTGCACCCACAAACTGTTTAGGTCCATTTTGTCCAAGGTATAGTAATGTATGATAATCACAGGCTTAGGAGGACGTGTTATAATTTAAGCAAAATTTTATAGTGTCCTTGGTGAGACCACCACAAAGATTTCCCAACATCGTGACCCAAACAACACTGGAGCTAATGCCACAAAATCATTATTACTAATGTATGTTGATCGATGGAGATCTAAAAACAGCCCAAGGATCGTCTTTCTATTTTCTGATTATAGTTAACTATGGGAAAGCCTCTTACTCCATGTGATACTTGTCATCATAGAAGACCTCTTGCCGACCTTATAGGTTTGTTTGCTTGGCCCCTGCTTACTGTCCGCTAGAGATGGTCATGGAATGAAAATCAACTCTGAAGTAGTTTGTAAGAGACTAGAACGATTTTTCATAGATTATTTACTATTATGTCAGGGTGGAAGCCCCCGGAAGTGTTTTGTACTGCTTGGAGCCAAGAACAAGTGAAGCACTTTGTAAAAATTATAAATAAAAAAATGCATGGCTTTCTTCTAATTGCAAAGATAATTGTACAATAAGTGTGAATACTTTTGAGAATACTCACATAACAGCCTTTACACAGGGATGTAGGGCAGCCTGTTGTTTCACACGCGTAATAGGGTATGGGAAACGATTTCCAGAGACAGATTTGCAGCAGTGAGTTTCCACTTTGCTGGGCCGGAAATCTGTGGGAGGAGACAGACAGCTTTTAATACTTCTCTGAATCTCAGTGTCCCTTATGTATTCAGCAAAACGTGAGCTCACAGACATTTGAACTTGGGAATGTGAATAAAACACACATTTGAACATACAGTAATTTATTATTCATATCGGAATGGGGAGTATTTCTCTTCTATTGTTATTAATATCATTAGGTTGTGGCTACAGACAGTCTTAGACCTATGGTTTCCGATACATTACTTGCACTTAGAGTTGTCTTGGGGCAATGCTTAATTTGTAAAAAAATAAGTTCCAGGACCCTCCTCAGGCGACCACTGCAGCTTGCACCATACATTGCCCCTGCTAGCACTGCCAATAACAGTACCAACACAACTACTAACCATCACACTTCTATAAGTGTGACAATTCAGACTATTCCAGGCCCCCAAAGCTATAAGAATGGCTCAGGTGGAAAGTAATAGTTATTTTCAATCCATATTGAATTAATAAACAACTGTTGTTGTGTTGATCTCTGAATAAGACAGAGAGCACCACCATGTGGCAGACTGTCACAAGCGCCAGTGTTGACAATTAACTGCTGGTGCCGAGCACCGGAAACCACCGGCTCAAATTAAGCACTGGCTTGGGGACAACCACTTGGTCATGATTGGATGGCTTTGTGTTCTATCCCACTTGTCTGCCCTTGCCTGCCAATGATTTAATGACTTTCCTTCATATTCTTTTGTTCCTCAGATCAAGGAACATGGCCGTCCCCCATGGTAGATAGGTAAATTAACAAGCACTGGCAAAGCCAATATATCATGCTTACGCAGGAGCTATTGGCTATGCCAATTTGTTTTAGCAATGTTGTACACCAGCGTGGATACTGTTCAGCATGGCTAAAAGTTAGTGGCATACAGGAGAGTGGAGTGGCAGAGAGTGGTATAGAGTAGAATGGATTGTCGTGGAGTGGCGTGGAGTGAAGTGGAGTGTCATGGAGTGGCATAGAGTGGAGTGGTATAGAGTGTTGTGGAGTGTCGTAGAGGGAGTAGAGTGTCATAGAATGGAATGGCATAGAGGGGAATAGAGTGTCGTAGAGTTGAGTGGAGTTGAGTAGAGTGTCATAGAGTGTTCTAGAGTGTCGTAGCGTGGAGTGGCGTACAGCAGAGTAGTGGAATGGAGTAGAGTGGCATAGAGAGAGATGCATACAGCATCATGGAGTGTAGTAGAGTGTGGAGTAGAATGTCGTGTAGTGGAGTAGAGTAGAGTGTTGTAAAGTGGAGTGGCTTAGAATGGAGTGGTGTACAGTGGAGGGTGTGGAGTGGTGCATGGTAGAGTGGAGTGGGGTAGAGTGGAGTGGTGAAGAATAGATTAGAGTGGCGTAGAGTGGATTGGCATATAGTGCAGTGGTGTAGCGTGCAGTGGGGAAGAGTGCATTGCTGTAGAGTGCAGTAAAGTGGTGCAGGGTGCAGTGAAGTAGAGTTGAGTAGCGTAGAGTGCAGTTTCGTAGGATGCAGTGGTGCAGATCAGATTAGAGTGGCTTATTTGGATTGGCCTAGAGTGCAGTGGTGTAGAGTGTAGTGCCCTAGAGCAGAGTGATGCAGAGTAGAGTGGTGTAGAGTGTTGTGGCATACACTGCATTGGCACAGAGTGCAGTAGAGTAGCATAGACTAGAGTTGTGCAGAGTAGAGTGCAGAGATGTAAAGTGCAGTGATATAGAGAGCAGTGGTTAGAGCTCAGTGGCAGAGAATGCAGTGATGCATAGTACAGCGTAATAGAGTGGAGTCGAGTAGAGTGCGTACAGTGCATTTACGTAGAGTGCAGTGGTGTAGAGCGCAGTCGTTAGAGTAGAGTGGCGTAGAGTGGAGAGGTGTACCATAGAGTGCAGTTTCATAGGGAGCAGTGGCGTGGAGTAGAGCAGAGAAGTGTAGAGTGGAGTGGCGCAGAGTGGAGTAAAAATGCATAGAGTGCGGTGGCGTACAGTGCGGTGGCATTGAGTAGATTCTTTCAGAGTAGATTGAAGTTGTGTAGAATGGAGTGATGCAGGGTGGAAAGGAGTGGTGCAGGGTAGAGTGCAGTGGCGTAGAGTGGCATAGGGTGCAGTGGTGTAGAGTAGAGTGGTGTAGAGTGCAGTGGCACAGAGTAGATTACAGTGGCGTGGTATGGACTGGCATAGAGTACTTTGGCGTAGTGGGGAGTTGTACTGAGTGCATTGGCGTAGAGTGTAGAGTGCAGTGGCATTGGCTGCAGTGTTGCAGAGTGGGATAGAATGGAGTGGCACAGAGTACACTGGAGTGGCCTAGACTAGAGTGATTTAGAGTACAGTGGCGAAGAGTGCAGTGGTGCAGAGTAGAGTGGCACAGACTGCTTTGGAATAGAGTAGAGTGGTGCAGAGTAGAGAGGTGTAGAGTGCAGTGGCGTGAAGTGGAGTGGGGCAGAGTAGAATGCAGTAACGCAGAGTGGAGTGGCATAGAGTGGAGTGGTGCAGAGTATAGTGCAGTGAGGTGGAATGGTGCAGAGTAGAGTGGAGGGGTGTAAAGTGGAGTATGAATGGTGTGGTAGCGCACTGCCATTACAGACAACACAATTTCAATTGAAATGACCATTGCATTTGCACAGACATACAATTTTACTGATAAAACTATACAGCACACCAACAATAATGTGTGGAAATGCCATCACCTAGTGTATTGATTTGTTTTGATCCCATTAAGATATTTGATTCCTCCGCACGTCAGAATGACCAAAGAATTTGCTTCATTTGTGCTTTCCTAAATCGATGTTTTCGAAATATCTGCACAGTTCTTTTACAGACATTTAAATTTTGTTGTATGCTAGAAAAAATTAACATTGTACAGACTTCCTCCTGCACACCCTCAGAACCCAGCATGATTGTAATATAAATCCTCTCACTTTGAAGTCAGAGAAAGAAATGTAAACACCAATCTACCGCTGAAGATAGTGCTGACATTTGACCTCTGTCTCAAAATGCATAGCAAATGTGAGAAGATAAGAACAAGATTTAAAGGCTGGTTTACAGAAAAGAGTGCTGTAGGAGGATACAAGGGCCCCTTGTAAACAGGCTATGCTCAACAGAAGGTACAAGCTGGACAGCTTAAAACAAATAGAGCCAGCGAATAGAAAGTAAACAAAAGTGTGTTATGAACCACAAAGCCAATGGTCAGCAATGGGCTGAATGCATACCCAGAGAAACTTTCCAAATTACCTAGTACAGCATCTGCAAGTGGTACAAAACATGGTGGTCTGCCTACTATACAAGCTACCCAAACACTCTTCAGTATCTCTCTTCCGCAAGAAGCTGCTTCCAGTGCGCAAGCGCATTATGTTTAAAACTCCGACACTGACCCACCAAGCCCTCCACAACAAGGGTTCCTCATATTTGGATAAGAGGATCACGGAATACAGAATAGGGAGATCGCTGCGCCCTAGTAACGTGGGCTTGTTAACAGTCCCCCTTCTTAAAAAGCAACGTAGAGGGGGTTCCTCCTTCACGGTAATGGCAGTAGGCATGTGGAACCAGATGCCGGGCCATTTGAGATCAATCACTGAGGAAGTAATCTTCAAAAAAGCACTGAAAATTTATTTATTTATTTAATTTATTTTTTATTTATTTATTTGAGTTTTATATAGCGCTGGCTAGACCCGGAGGTATCAGAGCGCTTTACATGTACCTCTTACAATGTACCTCTTCAAAGTCTAGGGCTTCATAATGCCTGTCAGTTCTGCCACCCCTCGCACCTGTTTCTGATGTCTAGCACCGGGACACTCCTTGAGTAGCCAAACACGTTATAAAAAACATTCATTTATTCATTCAATGTCCCCAAGATGTCTTTAGCAAACCAGACGGCTACGCTGTCTGGTAGGTTTTGACCTAAAAATGGCTGCCTGCATTATGACACATGCACACACATGCATCACAACGCACACATGTGCAAGAATCACAGTGTATGCCTGCATCACATTGCATTGATGCTTTTTGTCAGCCATCTTGGAATATGTTTTCTTTAAAAGAAAACCCATTCCAAGATATGTGTACCATCCGATTGGCCTGGCAAATGCTTGTTTTGAAATATGCAGCAGTGCTTGGTATGGGCGAGTGGAATGTGATGCCCCCTTCCTAAACGACACTCAATGCATCTTTTTTCTCAGTTGCTTTTTGGGCAGTTTTGCTCCGCTAGTTGATTGATTAGAAACCAATAGGATTGGTGGTAAACAGGCAGGATGTTTTCTCAGATCTATCTACGCATATGCCGACCAATCAGATTGGCAAGTATGTCTTAAGGCCCCTGGGGAAGGAGGACTTTGGGACCTCCAATGTGTGGTGCACCAGATTTTGAAAATTCAAGGCAGGGGATGATAGGGCCTCCTATTCCATGCACAGCATTTTCTACAATTCACCTATCTCTTTTACTTCTTCTTTTTTTCTTCTTACCATGTTCCCGGTGGATCAGAATCCATGTGGAAACTTTAGAAGTGTGCACATTGTATCCAACTCTACAAAGTATGGCTGCAGACTTGACTGCAACATTATACTTTTGTACCACCATTTTAAACAACCCCATTGAAATGACTGAAAATCTTATAAACTAGTTCCAACAATGAAGATATTTACTTATGTGTCAGGCTACCTCTTTTTTTCCCTGGCTTTATTTTACTAAAATAATAAGTGTGAACTAATGGGTGTGAACTACTGAATCCGTGGGTCATCATACCATTAAATACATATAGAGAGACAACTCCTTCTACAAGGGGAATGAGCAATTAAATAAAACAGCAGGGGCGGCTCCTCCACGTGGGCGTCGGAGCGTCGCCCCACTTCTTTCTCGCAGTGCGAGAAGCAGAAACGTAAAATGGTATAAATACCATTTTACATTTCTGCTTCTCGCACTGCGAGAAAGCAGAAGAAGGGTATGCCTGGTTGGGGCGGGCAGGTGGGCGGGCGGGTCGGGGAGCAGTGGCTAGCCCAATGTTATGGGTGCTGACTGTTTGGTGGGTCACAGGGCCGACCAAACTAGTCATAGCACTCTCTGTTTTCTCCATGTAGGCTGCTGTGCAGCCTACATGGAGAAAACGGCCTCCCCATAGACGCCTGTACGGACAGCGTCCTAGCCAATCACAACACTGCCATTGCAGCACTGTGATTGGCTTAGGGGAGGAGAGGGCGGCTGTCTGCTTCTGCTTCCTGTGAGCACTGAGCAGGAGATGCGTCACAGGAGTCCGGGACCGGAGGCGAAGGTAAGTTCTTTTTAATTTCTTTAAAAAAAAATTTAATTAACCCCCCGCGCGACCCCCTCCACACGCGACCCCCTGCCCCCCCTGCCCCCGAGTCATACCGGCCGCGACTGTAAAACAGAGGGTTCAACATTAGACGAATTGTATTTTACAGGTTTGGGCCAGTAGTTTCGTTCTTTGTAAATGATAATAGTTGTTAAATTTGCTCATTATACATAAATAGTGAAGACCGCAGAAGTTGCAGAATTTAGAGAAGAGCTGCTGCCTTGATTTATTTCGGTTAATGGTTTGTTTCTGAGGAAACCATAATGCTGAAAAAACAGAATGAAATATGTATATTACCAGGCGTTCACAAAGGTCCATAATAATTAGAAAGTTGCCTTATACAACAAAAAATGGGACAGTCTCCATACGAAGTGGGGCAGTGCATCACTTGATCATATTTTATTTAAGAATGAGGAAATAGTTGATGGATAGTCCATCTTCCTAGAGGAGAAGGTCTGCACAGGCATCAGTACAGACATACACTCTTAAAGACTGGAACAGCATACCATGAGTCACTTTTCTATTTCTTTATTTTCTCTTTTGCTGTTTTATATACAGCGAACTTGATCTGAAGGTATTGCAGCACTTTGCATGAGCTAAGTTACTTTACACAAAGACACATTCTTTTTTGTATGTGTTTTTTTTCACGGGGTGATTAAATTAATTGCCCAGAATCATAGGCTGTTGAGCTGACGCCTAGACTCGATCCTGGTTCCCCAGTTCCAAAGAAAGCTACTCTGGCCGTTACGCCACATCCTCTCCAGAGGCCCATTGCCTCACTTAGTAATAGGAATCAACAATGCAGGTTCCTAAAGCTGAAATCAAATCAACTTTAATGATGTGTTGAGAAGGACTAGAGAATCATAATTAGAGTTTGTTTTAATGGTGTGTGCTGGAGCATCAGAAAGCCAGTGGTTTGGCAAAGGTGGCATTTTTTTACACTTTCTGTCACAACAGCGTCCAGATTAGGAAACAATACTTGCCCCATTAGTATCTCATTCGTTTTCACTGTGTCTTGGAGACTGGCGTGTCCCCGCAGATAAGGATTTAAGCCAAACAGGCCCACTTGTAAGCTTATTACGTTGACGTTTGATGAAGTCACAGGGGCTATTTAGAAGAGTGCTTGTGGGAAAGCTGCAGGTTCCGATGGTGTCCCTTTTGACATGTATAAACAGTTGTCTGACTTATGGGCACTGATCCTGACATGAGCACTGAATGGGGCAGCAAATGGACATATTCCTACGACCCAGGCAGAGTCATTGGTAATCCCTATTTTTAAAAAAGGCTCCAAAGGTGACCCCAAATGCTACCGCCCAATTTCCCTCAAAGACTCCTCCGCCAAGATTCTGGGTAGAGTAATCTTGGAAAGGCTAGAAGATTGGGCTGAGGCAAACAGCATGCTTATAGACTTTCAATATGGGTTTAGGATAGGTTTGGGAACGGTTGAACAATGTGTCAACCTGGACCTCCTCATAGGGAAATACACGAGGGCCAAGCCCGGCAATTTACACTTGTTTTTCGTTAACTTGTCAAGCGCCTTTGATTTGGTAAACCACACAATTCTGTGGCAGATCTTGTCCTACATGGGAGCACCATCAGAAATTGTGTCCTTATTATCTCAACTATAGGAAACTACTAGCAAGGGTGCGCCTTGGACCTAATAGGGAATTTTCTCCACCATTTAATACTCAGAGAGGAGTTAGGCAGGGGTGTGTATTGCCATCCTTTCTGTTCTCCCTGTATATGATCAAAGTGGACAGACTGACCCAGGGTGTGACCGCTGATCCACCAAGAGTTGATGAAAGTAGTGTCTAGCACTGCTAATGGCCTGCAATGTTTTTAATTGACAGCTTTGCTGAATTTCTGGAGGAGAGAGATCTTAAAATAAACCTGAAGAAAACATATACAATGATCTGTGGAGAGCGCATGTGTAAATCACGAAGTCACTACATCAATGTCACACAGATTACGGGGGTCACATTGTTCTCCTATCTGGGCATTCTCGTCACTACTAGCAGATCCTGGATTAAGCAAATCGAAAATAGCAGGTTGAAGATGGTGCGGGCCTGTGAGGGCATTTTTAGGTTTGCCGCCGAGTTGGTCTGTAAACCAATCGGGGAAATGATTGTTTTACAACCAATTGTACATCAGTAGCCTCTTACGGTAGGGGGCTCTGGAGTTATGCCAAACACACTACTCTCCAAACTCATTAGAACATTTTTCTACAGCGATTACTCGCCATTCCGCAACCCACACTGGTGGGTACAGTACGTAGGGAATTGGAGCTGCCACACCTGTAAGACCTACTATAAACAAAACCTGTACAGCTGTGGTACTCTTATTGGTGCAACGAGGAGACAGGTTCACAAAAACAATCATATTAGATTATCTATGACTGGACAAGGCGTTGTGAATTCTGTGGCTCTCTGGTATTTATAGAGAATTGGCCCAGCTCAATGACTCTCTGTTGGTAGATATTGCAGATGGTATATCGCAGTCCAGCAAGAGGAAACTGATGCTTATGCTACTTAACAAAAGGTCCTCTGTGGCTGCATATATTTACGCGACACCAAACCAGTGGCTCCAGAAGTACTTGCTGATGACATCTAATATCCAACACCACTTGGTCCTCAGTGATTACGCTTGGGCACAATCCATGTACTGATTGCTTTCTATAAAATGAAGTAATGGCCGGACCAGGCAGTAAAATGCCCGTGCAACGGAAGATTGCCCCCAATCCACTTTGCAAATAACATTAGGAAGCATCAGGAGGCCTTTTTACTTTTATGTTCCTTAGGGAACTCAAACACGTGTTTCTGAGTTGCCTCCTTTATATGGTGAGCAATTCGCATTTGGAAACAAATGAGCCTTATGTAACAAGTTTCTCCCGTAGTGAGTAAATAATGGATTCCCATGGCCTTAGTATTCACTTCTGGATATTGTAATAGCAGGTTAATCTCTTTATTTCACATCAACATAGTGGACCCTAGTTAGAGGTTTTTGTTGTGGGGAATGTGGAGATATTGCTGCCAGTCTTTTACTTTTGAATACAATGAATTTATAGGAAAGGCTAATCAGCATTATAACTGCCATAAGGGATTTTATGAATCTTTCACTTTATGGTTGCCCTACTAAACTAGTCAGGAATGCATCAAGTTTAGTTGTGTACCATGAATTGGCCTCTCCCACAATTCATCCCGCACTTTCGCCATTTTGTAGACCATTCTCAGGTGCTAGGTAATGTATTTTATCATTACTCCTAAAGTAATTGATCTTTAGACTACATAGCAAGCTGTGCTTATTTACATCATAGTTGCATGGCTCCCGGAGAAACTCTCCGGTCTGGTAGCGTTTTCTTTTTCTTTTAAAAAAAAAGATTTATTGAGCAGAATCATAAAGAGAAAACAAGAAACGCCATAGATAAAAACAGGGCATTTAAGACACAATTTGATCAATGTTCGTTCTTATACATATAATTTTTTTAAACAAAGCAGATACTTATAAAGTGCATTATGACATATTCCAGAAATGTCCCTAGCTGTGGTGCATCAGATACAATCTTATAAAATACTGTGGTTAATATCCCTATTTAATACGAAAGTGCAGTGCCAAAGTGCTAAAGTGCATCCAGTAAAAACTTTCCTTTATCTTCCTAAGCCACTCATCCTAAGGTGCTGTATTAAAGTGCATTCCCCTTTTTTAATTTTTATTTTTTATTAATTTTCTCTCCTTTTTACTCCCTTTTATTGTAAAAGAGATCTCGAAATGTATTATGGGATTATTCTTCCAGAGTGATCTCTAACATCGCCATGTGTTTCCAAGCGGCAGTAAATTGTTCAGTGGAACCCACTCTCATTGCATATGCTTCTTCAAATTTCTTTGTTCGTTTCATCTTATTTAGCCATTCTAAATAAGTGGGTATTTTTAAAGACCTCCAATTCTGAAGTATCAAGGAACGTGCTACGAGGGAGGCAATTGCTGTAAATGGCTCCTCACCTCTTGCCATTGCAAGGTGTGCTCTTTGCCTAGTAATACCAAAGAGAGCTACATCTGCCTCGGGATCTAATCTCTTCTGCATCCCCCGACTTAAGGCCGAGAAGATCCTTTCCCAAAATTGCCTTATCCTTGGACAAGTAAAAAATGTATGTAGCCAATCTCCCTCACCTTCTGCCTGATAACGATAATCTATTCTCCAATTCTGGACATATTTTATGAAGTGCTTTAGGTTGTATAGTATGCCATCCATCGAGACAGAAAGGCCATTCTTTTAAAATTGGCTGCTCTCAAGGCCTTACTACCTAATCGTGATATGGTCTGCCAATCCCGATTCGAAAGTGCACATTGTATCTCCTGGGTGACTTTTTCTAGGAATTTCTTGACCAGCATTGATTCCCCTTGGGAGCATAGAAGACGGTACCAGTTTCCCACCCCTCTTAACTTAACTCCAAATAGGGCAGTCACAAGCTTAGTTGGACCAGCACTTAAAGGGAGGTTGTATCTATTTAAAAAATACACAATCTGTATATATTCAAAGAGGCGACTCCGGTCGCCACATCTGTTTTGGACCTCTTGCCAAGTAATCACTCTATTTCCCACTAGAAAATGCCCCAGCTCTTTCAGGCCACAGTTATTTCAGCACCTTAAATGGATAGTTTGTATTTGAAGGCCCAGACTTTTGCATTCACCTAATTTTAAGTAGTAAAACCCTGTAGCTCCTGCATCCTTGGAGAAGAAAGTCTGCAATCTATAAGAATATTCCTGTAAAGTCTTGTACCCAGTTTCTTTAGGGAGTTTTGCTGTTTTTAAAAATACCGGAATCTGCAAGCCAGCCTCCTGCACCATTTTATCCAGAATTAAAATATCAACTGATCCCTTCGAGTCTACTAAGCAGGCTGTAAGATCTAAAAAGGCGGCTTCATAATATGTACAAATTTGTGGAAGTGCAAGACCCCCGGGTTAATATCCAATTGAAGCACCAAGAGTTTAACCCTAGGTGCCTTCTTACTCCAGACAAACTTTCTAAACATTGTTTCAAGCTCCTTAAAATAGATGGTATTGATTTTTATAGGGATATTTGTAAAGAGAAAAATAAGTAAAGGTAAAATGGACATTTTTATAAGGGCCACACGGCCTATCAATGTGAGGGGTAATAATGACCAGTCATCGAACAGTTTTTTAATTTTATTCCACATGGCTTCATAGTTTAATTTATAAAGTTCCCCATATTGATGAGTAACATATATCCCTAAATATCGAATTGGATCAACATTAAGGGCTTGTTGCTTAAGGTTTTCAGGGAGAAAGTCGCTCACAGTATTAATGGTTAAGATCTCAGTCTTATTATGGTTGATTTTATATCCCCCAATCAATTCATATTGAGTAAATTCTGCTAATGTTAGCTCTATATTCTTGCTCTCTGGACTAAGATAGAGAATGATATCGTCTGCAAACAATTTTAATTTTGCCATGCCTAATATTGTCGCTCTAATTGTCATATTATTACGAATTTTAGTGGCCAAGGGCTCAATAAAAAAGGTAAATAGGACGGGTGAAAGTGGGCACCCTTGTCTGGTCCCCCGATTCACATTAACTATCCCTGCTAAATTAGCATTAATAAAAACCTGAGCCTGTGCCCCCTGATAAATATTCTATAGCATTTTTGTGACTAGGGGGGGAACCCCATACCTCCCCAGGCCACAAAAAAAGAGCATCCCAATTGACCAAATCGAACGCCTTTTCTGCGTCTTCCATCATGACAAGCGCTGGAGTTCGATTACTATTAAAAAAGTCAAGAGCCTGGACTAAAAAACCTGTATTTGTGGACATTAGTCGCCCTGCAACGAACCCTGTCTGATCTCTACGGATCAATACTTGTGCCAAAGGAGTGAAACGCAACGCCCAAATTTTCATTAGCATTTTTTAATCGCAGTTAAGAAGACTAATTGGTCTATAGGAATTAATATCCCTAGGATTTTTCCCCTTTTTCACGAAACTAACAATGATGGATTCTTTGAAAATTGGGGGGACAAAACCACCCACCCTAACATAATTAAAAAGCTTTATCAAAAGGGTGTTAATTCCTTAACAAAGACCTTATAAAATTCTGTTGGTAGCCCATCATTTCCACATGCTTTCGCTACCGCCATTGTATTCAGGGCTGCCAAAATTTCTGCTCCTGATATATCAAGTTGAATCTTCTCAGCCTGGGTAATTGACAACTGCTGGAGATTTACATCCTCAAAATATTGCTGAATTGACTCTTGCCCAACCATATACTTGGTAGCATATAGCTGCTCATAATGCTCCACAACTACTTGGGCAGTCCTGTCCCTATCAGTCACCTTAACTCTGGTAGTAGGTTCTATAACTTCAGTATTTAAGGCAGCTTCCTTTTTTACCTTAGGTGACCAAGCTAGCAGTTTACCTATCATTTGGCTTTATTCGTAAGCTTGCTGTTGGAATGTCCGGTAGCTATTAATTTCTTCTATCAAAACAAACTCTCTTAATTAATTTTTTGCTTTTTCAAGCTGACTTCCGGCTGACCCATCACCCCGTAGAGAGGCATTCTTCTGCAGCGAAGCAATATCGACAACCCGCTGGAGTTTGGCTATACAAATGCTTCGATTTTTGTACTGAGCGGCCATGAAAGCAATCATTTTCCCGTGTACTGCCACCTTAAAGGCCCCCCATACTGAAAAGAGTTCAACTGTTCCCTCATTGACCCTAAAAAACTCTTGCATCCATTCCCTTTTATCTGCTACCCATTGTTGATTTGAGAGGAGGAGTCGATCCATCTGCCTCCTGGTTCTTGTCCTCCGGTCTGGTTGCCTTGATGTATATTATAACTAAAATGTTTGTGATTTTTTTAACTTGTTTTTATTTGTTTTGTTTCTAACTTTTTGAGTTCATTTGATTCTGTGATATATATTTATTGTCTGATTGTTTTTCTCTTGCAATATGTACTTGTCTTTATGGCCTTTTTCTGGCTGAATAAAGGTATTTTGACTGACTAACTGGGGGGTGTCAGCTGCATCATCGGAGGCACCGGTGCAGTGGGAATCATCTTCCTGTTGACTCTGACTCTTGCACCTCTTGGGTCATGCACCCTTTTGTGTTTTATTTTCCACAGTGACTTTGGGTGTCTTGGTTTTCTGTGCTTCAGTGGGGGTGTCCTTCTAGGAATGACTTCAATTAGTTGTTACTTGTTTCTAGCATGGCTGCCTGCAGGTATTCATCCTCCTCAGTTGCATTGACAATGTCTGAGAGCACCAATGCTTTTGAGCTTGTGCTAAATGGACATGTTACTCACTGTTGTGCAGGGGCTTGCATCCACCACTAGCTTGTTATTCTTCGTGGAGCCAAAACATTTCATTGTAGTGTCATGCCAGGGGTGTCTTTGGTGTCTTGCAATGCTTTGTATGTTTTGCTTTGCAGACCAATGGGTTTTGGCACAAGTGGTTCTGTGAGAATCGCTAGGTTGACAATGAACAGCAACAGGAAATCGTCATTCCGATAAAAATGCACACTGCTGGCACAATTTTGGGGGCACTCACTATGTATATATCATATCTCTTTTTCGGGTCAGGTCTAATGCCTTATCAGAAAAAACACTTAACTAAAAATCTCAAGGTCGTCTTTCAGAAATTCACATTTGTTGTAGTGCAGATTGAACCTGTACTGTTTGTCTTAATGCTGCCCTGAATCTAGAATGATGATCTTGCACATTAATGGCACAGATTAAAATTCCATCAAGCAAGTTTAAAGGCTTATAACTTCTGAGGCCCAGATGGGTTGAAAAGGTAATGATGTACCTAGTTTGGGCTTCTATCCTAACTAGTTAGTAACCTGCCTTTAAATCTAATTTAGAGAACTGTTTAGCCTCATTCAATTATATGATTGATTATGGCTGTCAAATGTCTTTCTCCTATGATGACTTTGCCTGGCAGTCATATATCGATGCATACGCACATTCCCCCTGTATGTTTAAGTTTCTTTGTTATTACCATTGGTGAAGCTAAAAGACTCTTTACATGAAACCATTTGGTTCTTGTTATCTAAGCTCATATTCCACTGGTTGCTGAATGTGGAATGGGATTCTTTTGTATCTTACAATCAGGGGTTTGACTATTTAGTTGATGTGCGGGCTGATTAGTTTCATGCGCAGCCACCCCAGTCATTAGAATAAATGTTCATCACCTTTGAGCATGTTATCTTTCTCAAAGACATTCAGTGCTTAATTTGAGCTAGTGGTTTCTGTTGCTTGGCACCTGCACTTAATTGTCAACACCAGCGCTTGTGACAGTCTGCCACAAGGTGGCACTGTCTGGCTAATTTACAGATGACAACAACAACAGTTAATTATTAATTCAATATACATTAAAAATGACTATTACCTGCCGCCCGAGCCACTCTTATAGCTTTTGCAGCCTGAAATAGTCCGAATTGTCACACTTAAAGGAGTGTGATGGTTACTAGTTGTATTGTTACTGTCATTGGCAGCATTGCAGGGTCAATGTGTGGTGCAAGCTGCATTGGCCTCCTGATGAGAGCCCTGGCACTTATTGTTTTTAGAAATTAAGCACTGCTCCCATCCATTGTGATGAGTATCAGTTGGAGCTCTTCAGTGACGTGCAGGGTGATAAGGCTGCCAGCTCTGTCCTTTGTCACAAATAATTTCAACATTAGTCTATCTTCTTTATTTTTTACTTCAGTCTCAAAAGTCCCAGTGAGTGACAGAGAATCAGTGCCTTCATAGACATAGATTCTTGTCTTGATTTCTGAGTTATGGTTGTGGCATCAACTGCGTTAGCACAATCACAGTTAGAGACAGCCCGGTGTAAACTGGGGCATTTATACCTAGCAACTACAATAGAAAGGGTATGCAGTTCCTTAGAGGGTCAAAGGAAAAAGAGAGAATAGCAGTGTGCAGTCACCAGGACTCAAGGCAGTCCTTCAGCGATGGGAGGGAAGAGGGGAAACCCTCCCATCGGAACTAGGGCCCTCACATACCCAGCCAGCTAGGTGTCATGATTCATCATGGGGCTTGCTCCTCATCGGGTTGGCACTGCAATACCCGACGGGCACCCTATGAGGGGCTCTTTGGCGGAGATCTTTTGTTCCTTGCCGTATGGTGCAGTGGGGGTGAGGGGCCTAATGAGTGTAGATATGGTGGAGGGAAAGTGAGAGAATAAAACAGGTTGGAAAGTCCAAGGAACAATTTATTCTGGATGGCTCCCCACCTGATTAAAACTAGAACAAGAGTGGCGACTATCTGATGTAATGGTTCAGAATAAATGCGCTCTACTCAACATGGTCGACATGTTTCTTGCCTAATAGTCAGGAGGATCTAGCGGCAATTCATCAGGACCTAAAGTGAAAAACTATCTACACACCGTGGTAAATGGTTGACTAACCTACCTACCATGTTGTACACCTACAGGTAAGGTACCTATAGATGCAGTGGATGACCTAAAAGAAAACAAATGGTAACAAGAAAACAAGCGTCATGAAAAGCGCTCCTGGTGACAACACAACTCTCTCGTTATACAGGTATAGAGTGACCCATATATGGTGCAGAACAGTGACTATCAATGTCACATACATTGTGATAGTGGTGATTAAAAACAGCGGTGCATGTAAAAACTATCAAGCGCAGGAGAGTACTTCCTAAGTTGATAAGGTAGCTGTGGAGTAGTGGACATCATGACTCACCTAGCAGCTAAAGTAGCATCGCCCCAACAGTTTCCGGCAGGCTGAGACACATATAATTACTGTGTCCTAGGGAAACAAAATGACACATAGGACACTAAGGAGTATGCAGCAAAATTGGAGAGAACTCGCGGCTTGTCCTACGGTCCCTGATTTAATAAGCATGCTCAATGGTGAACCAGGGAGAGTAATAGCGCAGCTGCTTGAGCACACGCTTGGGACCACAGAAAAAGTTAGTCCCTGCAAGCCCAAGTGAGCTGGAGACAATAGGCACACCCGTTCCCCACCGTGCCAAGTCTTCACTGGGTCCGTAAGCATGGACAGCGGAGGGGGGGAAAGGGGCTGTGTCACCATGCAGAAAAGAGGGTCATGCGGGTAAACTGGCTCTATGGAGGGGCAGCGTATGGCTATCACTGCAGCATGTAGCTCAACTAACCCCAGACTCACCTAAGTCGTCGCTGTAAATCGGGCCAAGGTGGTGGCTCGCAGTGAAATAGGCAAGGTGCCATACTCACATGGAATCCGTATGTCGCGGATGATCGACCTATCCCTCGCCGCCGGAACCGGGTGGTATATTGCAACACGGAGGCGCCGCAGTTATACCCATCCGTTTCCTGGCAGGGGGGGGCGGGGCGACCAATTGACATCTAGCGTCACTAGAACGCCAATGCGTGTATCAGGTCGGGAGTTGGCTATAATGGCGGCCATGTTGTAATGGACCCGAGCCTATGCAGACAGTATTAGGCCGCTAGAAAGGCAGATACACCAAATTTTTATATTGACATGTAAGGGAATTAAAAGGAATGAAACGGAAATAGTATAGCCCGTGTCCCTAGATGTAGCGGGGCGATGTGAAGATGGTGGTGGGAGTGAGGAGCAAAGTCGCTCGGGCAATCACAGATGTAAACCAGGAAGTAAGTTACGGGGAGGTAACCTGGTCTACAGTATGCCGGTGAATTGTTCCAGGCAGTGTGTGTGGTCGTGTTAATGGCGGCCATCTTTAGTTATGTAACGTGTAATAGCACAAGGGTGGCGGCCATCTAGACAAAGGTAGCTGATATCAGTTAGATAGAAGGTATGTCTGGTGTACCTAATGCTGCGTAATATGAGCCTCGGAATTATCACGGCGGGAAAATATTAAGGGGCCAGGTGGACTAGGCCATGGGTTCAGGTATATACGTGTAGTATATGGACCCATCATTATGAATGAGTTGGATATAAGGTACAGAAGTGCGCAGCACATGTGATGGAAAAGACTTATGTGCTCGCTAATTGACCCCAGGGAATATCCTCATTAAGTCCCTGTCGGTCAGTGGATAAACGGTGTACCCATCTTTGTTCAATTCTGAAAAGAGCCCCCTGTGTGATCTGGGGGTGTGCCTCAAGTATTACCCATCGGAGGGTATCTAGTGAATGGTTTAAGTCTTTGAAATGTGTGCACATCTTAGTGGTAACTCGATGGCAGCGGATGTTGCTTTTATGCTCTGTGATGCAGGTTTTGATCATCCTCATTGTCATACCATATGTATCTCATGTTGCAGGGACACATAATCATGTAGATGTAGTGGGTAGTATTGCAATTAGTGTGTCTAGTCAGTTTCCAAGTAAAGGTCTCTGAGAAGACTATCTCTTTAGTGGGAGCTGTTTGGCGACAAACTACGCATGAGCCACAGGGATAGTGGCCAGTAACAGGTGGGAGATCTTGGCCAGTTCCTGCACATCAGGAGGAACTGTAGCTCTGTATCAGACTATAAAACTGAAGCCAAAATCTTAGCAACTAATTTGAGAAAAAGGGAATATCCGCAACGCCATGTCATGAACTCCATGAAAAGAGCTAGAAACAACCACCGAGAGGCCCTGTTGGAGGTATCCCCTAAAGAACCCACAGAGGCTCTTACATGCGTCACCTCCTTTACACCTGACTCTAATCGCATCAAGGGTATTATCATAAAAAATTGGGGCATCCTGACCACTGGGATACTCCAGCTATCAACCCCCAGGTTTCCCCCTTGGCTCCTTTCTGTGTTGATGAGTCTTGTACGGCGGCTCAGCCGTAAGAGCAATTTTTAAAGAATTTTTTTGACAAACCAGTGTGCCTTTGGTAAATAAATTTCTTCCTCCATCGACAACAAGAATATTTGAACAAGAAGGCTGGCTGGTTATTAAAGCAGCCCTCTTTCTTTTTCTGCCGTCAGTGGGAGTGATCTATTGGCATGGACAAGAATTGTCTTGCCTTCTCTGACGAGCAGATTGCACTCATACTTTCAGGCCCTTCTCTTCTGCCTGATGCTCCGTTAACTAGCATTACAACAGCGAGGGAAGAGTGGGATAAGTTATCAAACACAAAGAAGCGCCAAATTCGTATAGCCCTGCATGGGGCATTAATGACCGAGTACCTCCGAGCTGGAGCAGCGCCCCCCAGTTTGTTGGTGAGAATTGAGCCTAAGATCTTTCTGGAGGATAAACAGTTTCGAGTGGACTGGAGCTATATAGCTAATAAGTGCACTCGGGACTGGTTGATCCTAATTATAAATACCACCAAGAGATTGAGTGAGGAATTATTGAAGGAAATCCTTGAACTTGAGGAAACCAGTAAGAGGGATACAACGATTACGGATGCTAAAGAACAACTGGAGCGCATCCAGAGTGACCTTTTAGATTATAAGACATATATGGTGAATCAGAAGATCAAAGGTCTCAAACGTAATTTGGAGCGTTTCTCCCATGAGTGGGCCTTCCCGTATGTTGAAGATAATTATTATCTAGCTAGCACTGAACAGGCCAGTTACCAGGGTTTCCAGAGGGGTGGACGTAGACAGACAAGGAGGACTCCAGTGAACTGGACGTTCGATAATACCAGTAGTGAGGAGGAGGAAGCTGCTGAACAAGCCTCTACATCAAATCAGAATAGAGTGAGATTTACATCACACAATAGAACCAATGAAGATCTAGGTGCCCTATTGAGGTCTTTTTAGGTCAGACCCAGAGGGGCGCCAGGAGGTGGTGGTGTAACTCAGAGGGGCAGGGGCAGAGGAAGGGCCAATTTTCAACCAACATGGCAGACATACTCTCCCCGCATTACTCGCAGCAGAGGCAGAACACCATTGTGGTGGAGACCATTGAGAATGCATCACAGGGAGAGGTTAATGTTTCACCTCCTGTGAATGATATTGTTGTCAATCTGTCTGACTATTCACTGTCCCCACAAGAATTGACAGTACTGAATAAAGGTTTGGGATTTGTTCCCACCCCACAGCATGATTCCTTCAAGTGCCGTATGGAACTTTTTGAAATGATGAGGAAGATTAAGATTCATAAATTCTTTTTGGATAAAGAGAGAGAACCTCAATCTGTTTTCAATACCAATCTTCACCGGCCTTCAGGGTTCTGCCCTCAGGGATAATGTTGGGCCCGGAGGTGGCTGTGTTTGAACAGCGGGTCCTCCATGACATCGAGGACTTGGAACAGAGACAGAATCAGTTTCATAATCACAATATGAGTAGAAGTGATTGGTTGGCTGTGAAAACTCTTCAAGAGAATAAATTAATCATGATAAAACAAGCTGATAAGGGTGGGGCAGTGGTTGTTCTTAACACCCATGACTATGAAGTAGAAGTCCAGAGACTTCTAGGGGTGCGAACTAACTATCAACCATTGATGCGGGACCCCACTCCTGAATTACAGGATATCATCAAGACTTTGGTGGTGGGTGCCAAGGAGAGTAAGTGGATCACGTACAAGGAAGCGGATTTCTTAATTAACTCGAAACTGCGTGTACCGGCGTTTTATATCTTGCCGAAGATCCACAAACCTCAGCGCCCACCACCTGGTCGTCCTATCGTGTCGGGTATCCAATCTATATTGGAACCTTTGTCCCAGTTTGCAGACTTTTTCTTAAGAGAAGCAGTCATCTCTCAGCCATCCTTTGTGCAGGATACCACCGATATACTTAATATCCTCAATACAGTGGTGTTTGATCCCATGGAGCAGTTTTTAGTTACCATCGACATTGAATCCTTGTATACCTGCTTACCCCAGGATGCCATGCTGGTGGCAGCAGCACGGGCTCTGGGTGAGTTGGAATGGTTTTATGACACTCCCCAGTCCTTTGTTTTGCAATGCATCGAATTGGCCCTCACAAAAAAAAATTTTGAGTACAGGAACCAGTTGTACCTCCAGGTGTCGGGCACGTCAATGGGGGCTACATTTGCTCCAAGTCTGGCCTGCATTTATGTAGGCCAGTTTGAAAATAATGTGATTCATCATGCCTCTAACCCCTTCAAAGAGAATATTTCTCTTTGGAGGAGGTACATTGACGATGTCCTGTGCATCTGGACTGGTTCGGAGGACTCTTTACTGATGTTCTTGACCTGGTTAAACCAGGCGGATGGGTGCCTGAAGCTTACATGGTCCTTGAGTAACATCTCAGTGGTTTATCTTGATGTGGATATAATAGCAAGGGACAAAAGGCTATGTACCTTTGTCCATCAGAAGCTTACAGATAGGAATTCCTTGCTGCATTACCGCTCTTTTCATCCCAGAGCGCTCCGTGACAATCTTCCGGTGGGGCAGTTTTTGAGATACCGTCGTAATTGTTCCTCTACCGATAAGTTTATGGAACAGTCGGAAGATTTAGCTATTAAGCTTGGAGCTAGGGGGTATCCTGTTAAGGTGATCAGAAGAGCTCGCAAACGTGCATTTAACACTCCACGTGATGCTCTACTGGAGAGAAATGCAAAACAAAAGGACGAGTGTCTCCCTGTGGTTACCACCTGTGATCCACTTTCAACGAAAGTGAGACAGATAATAAGAAAACATTGGTCTATTTTGGATACAGTGGCTAAGAAGATGCCGCCGCCGCGGTTTGCATTTAGAAGAGCCCCCAACCTCAAAGATAAATTGGTCCACACACGGTCCTCTGTGATGCCACAACCATCTAATTTACCAACTGGCCATTACCCATGTGGTGGGTGCTCAGTGTGTGACCTCACACAAGCCACTAAAAGTGTTTCTCTAGTGAGTGGTAAAGTATGGCATTTAATTAGATTCAGTAACTGCAATACTGTAAATGTCATCTACAGGCTCACCTGCCCTTGTGGGTTACATTATATTGGACTCACCTCGCGTAAGGTGAAAGTGCGTATTCAAGAACATCTTAGCACTTTAAAAGCAGGCAGATTGACAACTCGGTTGGTGCAACATTTTCAGGAGATGAAACATGACTTCAGGGCTCTGAAGTGGACAGTACTTGAAAGGGTGGTTGTAGAAACGCACAATGCTGACACCATTTTAGCAAGAAAAAGAGGCTAAATGGATTTTTCAGAACGAGTGGACCGGTGTGGCCTAAATGATTCCATAGAATGGAACAAAATCAGTAGACATTGAGGCTAGTTAATTGTCTTGTCCGCTGGCACCATGGTGCGCCTTGTGTTCCAATATTGGCCTTGTTGTTCTGTTTGAATTATCCCCGTCCTTTTAATATGAATCTCTGTAGTGGAGTATAATAGCACCAAGGAACGCCAGTCACTGGTAATCAGGCAAATCTGGGTGTCCATTTGTGTTGATGTATAAATAAGAAATCAACTTTGGCCTGGGTAGATTGGAATATACTTTTGGGATCAGTGAGGATGGAGTAGACTCAGTTACCTTTCCAATATGGCCCCGCGAGAACCAGGAATTATTCGGAGGCGTGGTCACGTGACGTCGATACGTCGCGTGGTGACGTCTCTTAGTACGCCCGGGTAAACCTTAACTGTTCACGATGTCCATGTAAGAAAGGAGGTAGCCTTGATGGATAATAAGAAATTAACTTTGGCTTGGGCAGATTGGAATATACTTGTTTGATCAGGGAGGATGGAGTAGACTCATTGAGAATAGAGTATTTTTTACTTTTCCAATATGGCCCCGTGATAACCAGGAATGACGCGGTGGCGTGGACACGTGATGCCGATACGTCGCGTGGTGACGTCTCGGAGTATGCCCGGGTAAACTTTAAATGTTCATGATGTCCGCATGAGGAAGGAGGTATCCTTGAAACGCCGACAGTTCCCGGTAGTGGTAAGGAGTGAGACCGGAGGGAGGGTATAGAGGACCCTGGGTCTACAATGATGGGGCCTGTAAACGGATTTCCCCTTTACTCGGGATTTGTCTTTAGAAGACAAGCCGTGTGGTAGACATGCTGAATTAAATCTGGACAGCCACTTTTGGGCATTGGACCCCGTGTGGGAATCAAATAATTAGGAAACTTGTATATATATGCGGGGAGAGTATTGATAGGCATGGGAGTGGCATACATAACGTTAGCTCTAGACATGCTGTACCCAAAATGTTTGCGGCTTCGGATGTGATGCATAACGAGCATTTTTATGATTTATGCTTGTCTATAGGTGCCATAAATGTATATGGTTACCCGGCGGTTATGTGACCAATTGGCGCGTACCGCACAACGAGGGGGTTGCAGGTACGAGGGACACTAGCAACAACTCGGTAACTAAAGGTTTTACATTATCATCAGTAATTCAAGTATGTTGTGCGGTGTACATGGGGGGTTATTTACTCCTGGCACGTGTTTTGTCTTTTTATTTGTTATATACCTGCAGACCAAGTGGTAATCCCAAGTGAAGTGAAGATTGGGTATCCCCTTAGCCCTGATGAAGTTGCGTAAAATGGCAGCAACGAAACATGTTGGCGCTTTGGTTATAATAATGGTTTAAATTTAACCAATTTTTATTGAGGACGCTCACAGCACTGAATAAAGTCATATTTGGCCAGTGAGTAGGTACTCAGTTTTAATGTTGGGAATTGGATTTCTTTTCATTTCTCACGGGGATCAGTAGGGCACGTGTGTAACCTTAGCACCCACAGTGCTTATTGTACCTTGCTGTTACTGTCTTCTTCCTTCACGTTTAAGATAGTGTATGTTGGAACACTTTTCTTTTCATGGTGAGAAAGCAACCTATGATGATAAGTGGGTGTGCTAGCGAGTACCAACTAGCAAGCCCCCTTGGTGTTACTACCGTGAGGTGCTTTCTCTCCACTCCCACACTTTTTCTAACCTCTTTTAAATTTTGGGTGGGAATGTTTTTGGCTGCAGTGTAGTGACAATGTGTTTATAAATTGGACATCTTGACACTTGAAATAGCGGTATTTTACCGCATTGTGTGGGGGGTGTAGCTAAAAAATATTTTTGACTCCCCCAGTGTCTTAAAGCTAAAGATTTGTGTCCATTGAATCAGGCCCTTATTGTTGATAATGTGTTGAGTGGGGGGCGGCTTGATTTTCTTCCCCCTTGGCTCCTTTCTGTGTTGATGATGTTGCTTTCAAACGAACCAACAATTTGAAAGATATTCTTGTACATACAAGACCCAAGGTCAAGAGAACTAGTGAGCAGAGACTGCTCTGGGATCTCCCACCTGTTACGGGCCACTATCCCTGTGGCTCATGCGTAGTTTGTCGCCAAACAGCTCCCACTAAAGAGATAGTCTTCTCTGAGCCTTTACTTGGAAACTGACTAGACACACTAATTGCAATGCTACCCACTGCATCTACATGATTATGTGTCCCTGCAACATGAGATACATAGGTATGACAATGAGGATGATCAAAACCCGCAGCACAGAGCATAAAAGCAACATCCGCTGCCATCGAGTTACCACTAAGATGTGCACACATTTCAAAGACCTAAACCATTCACCAGATACCGTCCGATGGGTAATACTTGAGGCACACCCCCAGATCACACAGGGGGCTCTTTTCAGAATTGAACAAAAATGGGTACACCGTTTATCCACTGACCGACTGGGACTTAATGAGGATATTCCCTGGGGTCAATTAGCGAGCACATAAGTCTTTTCCATGACATGTGCTGCGCACTTCTGTACCTTATATCCAACTCATTCATAATGATGGGTCCATATACTACACGTATATACCTGAACACATGGCCTAGTCCAACTGGCCCCTTAATATTTTCCCGCCGTGATAATTCTGAGGCGCATATTACGCAGCATTAGGTACACCAGACATACCTTCTCTCTAACTGATATCAGCTACCTTTGTCTAGATGGCCGCCACCCTCGTGCTATTACACGTTACATAACTAAAGATGGCTGCCTTTAACATGTCCACACACACTGCCTGGAACAATTCACCAGCATACTGTAGACCAGGTTACCTCCCCGTAACTTACTTCCTGGTTTACATCTGTGATTGCCCGAGCGACTTTGCTCCTCACTCCCCCCACCATCTTCACATCGCCCCGCTACATCTAGGGGCACGGGCTATATTATTTCCGTTTCATTCCCTTACATGTCAATATAGAAATTAGGTGTATCTGCCTTTCTAGCGGCCTAATACTGTCTGTATAGGCTCGGGTCCATTACAACATGGCCGCCATTATAGCCAACTCCCGACCTGATACACGCATTGGCGTTCTAGTGACGCTAGATGTTAATTGGTCGCCCCGCCTCCCCTGCCAGGAAACGGATGGGTATAACTGCGGCGCCTCCGTGTTGCAATATACCACCCGGTTCCGGCGGCGAGGGGTAGGTTGATCATCCGCGACATACGGATTCCATGTGAGTATGGCACCTTGCCTATTGCACCGCGAGCCACCACCTTGGCCCGATTTACAGCGACGACTCAGTTGAGTCTGGGGTTAGTTGAGCTACATGCTGCAGCGATAGCCATACACTGCCCCTCCATAGAGCCGGTTTACCCACATGACCCTCTTTTCTGCGCAGTGACACAGCCCCTTTCCCCCCCTCCGCTGTCTGTGCCTACGGACCCATTGAAGACTTGGCACGGTGGGGAACGGGTGTGCCTATTGTCTCCAGCTCACTTGGGCTTGTGGGGACTAACTTTTTCTGTGGTCCCAAGTGTGTGCTCAAGCAGCTGCGCTATTACTCTCCCTGGTTCACCATTGAGCATGCTTATTAAATCAGGGACCGTAGGACACGCTGCGAGTTCTCTCCAATTTTGCTGCATACTTCTTAGTGTCCTATGTGTCATTTTGTTTCCCTAGGACAGTGGTTCCCAAACTGTTTCGACCCGCAGCTCCCTTGACCCATTGGCCATTACCCGTGGCTCCCCACTGTTACTTTTTTGGGAGGGGGGGGGGGATGTAAGCCCAGCCTCTGGGGTACTTGCATTTTTCTCCCTGAAAATAATTGGGATGAAGCTGATGAAGGTATTATCATCAAATACGCAGGGTGTTTCGTATTATTAAGGCGGCCTCTCTAATAAAATATTCCTAATTACACTTCTTTGCCCATGCATTTTTTAGAGTACCCTCTCAAACTTTTTTATCCCACTTTCAGTGCTAGATAGCACCCCTATGCATGTAGGCCCCATTGCCAAAATGTTTCTGCGCGTGAAGAATTTTTGCATGCACTTCCATTTCTACCCATGTCATGTGCCAACACACCTGTCTCAGCAGGGTGACTCGTGAGTTTTTTAAACCACATGCAGCTTTATTTTTGCTGTCTCCTCCCTAAAATTGCCTCCAAATAATGCAAGTAAAATAAATTCCTCTGATTTTTTTTTTTAAACGTCCCTCTTTGTTGCTTCCAAATGTTGGAAATATGCCATATATGGTGTTTTACTTCCCTGTGCTCAAGGAGAGAGCAGGCCTCTCTGGAAATGTGTGTACTGAAAGAAATGTGCACTGGAAGTACTTATGATTGAAGTACAATCTCCCTCGACATGCAATCAATTAAGCACTACGTTTACAGCTTTAGGCATGTCACTTACAAATCATCAACATCATACGTTTAAGTCTAATTAGTTTAACTGAAGCCAACAACCCCTTCAACATTAACTGTGCTTGTGCTTGGTGCGCGGCTCCCCTGGCTAGGTTTGACAGCTCCCCAGGGAGCCACGGCGCACAGTTTAGGAACCACTGCCCTAGGACACAGTAAATATATGTGTCTCAGCCTGCCGGAAACTGTTGGGGCGAGGCTACTTTAGCTGCTAGGTGAGTCATGATGTCCACTACTCCACAGCTACCTTATCAACTTAGGAAGTACTCTCCTGCACTTGATAGTTTTTACATGCACCGCTGTTTTTAATCACCACTATCACAATGTATGTGACATTGATAGTCACTGTTCTGCACCATATATGGGTCACCCTATACCTGTATAACGAGAGAGTTGTGTTGTCACCAGGAGCGCTTTTCATGACGCTTGTTTTCTTGTTACCATTTGTTTTCTTTTAGGTCGTCCACCGCATCTATAGGTACTTTACCTGTAGGTGTACAACGTGATAGGTAGGTTAGTCAACCATTTACCACGGTGTGTAGATAGTTTTTCACTTTAGGTCCTGATGAATTGCCGCTAGATCCTCCTGACTATTAGGAAAAAAACATGTCGACCCTGTAGAGTAGAGCGCATTTATTCTGAACCATTACATCAGATTGTCGCCACTCTTGTTCTAGTTTTAATCAGGTGGGGAGCCAGCCAGAATAAATTGTTCCTTGGACTTCCCAACCTGTTTTATCCTCTCACTTTCACTCCACCACATCTACACTCATTAGGCCCCTCACCCCCACTGCACCATACGGCAAGGAACAAAAGATCTCCGCCAAAGAGCCCCTCATAGGGTGCCTGTCGGGTACTGGAGCGCCGACCCGACGAGGAGCAAGCCCTATGATGGAGCATGACACCTAGCTGGCTGGGTGTGTGAGGGCCCTAGTTCCGATAGGAGGGATTCCCCTCTTCCCTGCCATCGCTGAAGGACTGCCTTGAGTCCTGGTGACTGCACACTGCTACTCTCTCTTTTTCCTTTGACCCTCTAAGGAACTGCATACCCTTTCTATTGTATCTGCCCGGGCATGTATGCTGGACCTTACAAAAAGCCCTGAGTCCCTCTGTTTTGGTTAATAAAGCATTTATACCTAGGCCATTTACTGATACTCTGTTTTTCGGCTGCGAACTGGCTGGCTTTGCTATGCAGTTCACAATTAGAATCTAAAAAGTCTCTTCTTAATCTGTGTCTGCATACTCTCTTCCAATTTGATTATATGCCATTTGCACCCAGCTCACACTGTTTTCCATTCCTACTCTGAGTTTCCAGGATGAGGGTGCATCTTTGCCTGCACTTCTGTCAACATTAGCCACACAGTACGTGTATGCAAAATGTACCATTCACCCGCACAATGAACATATTTTTCATATGATGGGTATGCCCACTGATGTGTGTTCATGGCCCCAGTTTATGCACATTTTTCTGTAGGACCCTACAGACTTAAGTTTTTTGATTTGGTGTCTGGTGGGGGCTGATCACTGTCAAGTCCATCCTTCAAAAACTTCATATCTGTAGTCAAGTGTTTCTATTTTTTTAATTGCTCTTTGTACCAAAGTGGGCTCCAGTATGGCTATTCCTGCCTTTAAGGGTTTGTGTAGCTGCCATAGCACAATAAGCTACCTTTAGCTAAATATACAGTTTATGCTGCCAATGGCTTCAGTAAGATAAACTGGGTACTTCTATGGACGGTCTTCAAGTAGTTTAGTGTAGGACAGCATTATCCATCTGCGGTTAAGGGTGTATATGACCATCCCTTTGCATCAGTCTGCAGCTGCGGTCCGTGCAGGTAACAGCAATGGGGGGGGGATTTCGAGGGACGATGCAGAGGGAAAATTAAATAAATAATTAATTTTCCCTCTGCATCGCCCCTCAAAATACTCCCCCACGCGGCCCCACCACCACACCGCTGTTACCTGCATGGACTGCGGCTGTCAGTCTGGCTTCTATACTACCAGGAAGACACCCAAAGCCAGGCACCTTAAAACCGACAACTTTCATTACTAATGTATTTGTGGCTGAACTTTTCTTTTTTATTTTGGTCATCTTCTGTGCAAGTAACAGCCAACTCTGTAAGATGTGTGTGGAAAATGCCCAGTGCCTTACCTTCTTGATGTTGGGCTTGATTGCTTTGTCGTAATCAATGGTGTATGGAAGAGTTTGAAACAGTAAGTATATTTCTTCTCCTGCATAGTAAAGGTAATTACAATCTTTTCACTACACGGCATGTCTCATGGGAGGCTCTAAAAAAGTTGTGTAATCTTCCGATACACACCGTCCACCTCGATTCTGGCGCTGTCAGTGTTTCAAGCTTACTGAACGGTTAAAGTGTGCAGCTGATCATGTTCAATGCCCAACATGCTGTGGCTTTGGTGCCAAATGTACTTTGATGGTCCAAAAGTTGTGAATGCATTCTTCTCTGCCAGTGCAGTGAGAGTTGGCAGTCCCTTCTTCCTTTGACAGTTTTCTTTCTAGGGACCATGTATCAGGCCCCATATCCAAGCAGCTCTGCTACCACCTGCACAGTAACCTTCTTCTCACACCAAGTAGCAGGCATGCACGGAAGCTTTATTCGCCCTGTGCTGCTGAGCCTGACTGCAGGAGTGGACTGAGTATGTGTCAGCATCAGAGATAGGGCATAAGATGACCAGTGCGACAGCAGTCATAAGAGTTCTTGGGATGTTGTCAATGATGATTTCCTCATTGTCATCTTCTTCACAATCACCGAGATCCCTCAGGGACAGATTAAGGTTTTTCCAGGATGGAAGACCATGTGTCCTGTGTTCTAAATAATATAAGCGTATGCAATAATGGAGTACCAAAATATAAACAAAAAAACTACACGGATTGACTTGCCGACAGATCCTACGTATCAGTGAACAAGTTATGAGCAGCCAATGACATTCTCTAGCTAGAAAAGGAAATGCTTTCTCTACGTTGTGTTCAGAGAGGACTGTCAATAAAAGTGAAGGAAGGAGTATTGCAGCCCAGTGATAATAGATCTAGATTTAAATTATTTTGTTTGCTTTTATGGCGAATGCCGAAATAAAGCTTATTATGGATAATTGATCTTGAAAACACCTTGACTGATTAACAAAGTATCAGAAAAGCTTAGGCCTGCACTTATGAGTAATCAACTTGTCTGCTAATTTACCTACATTTCCTTGGATTGCATATTACACACACACAAATGTGTGATTGCATGGAAACAAAGAGCATTCATTGTAGCCACAAGCACAGACCCATGTACTCAGCAGAGAACTTACACACACACACACACAGAGTGCTTAATATAGGAATACATTATCAGAGACTGTTGCACATGGCTAGTAAAATGAAAAAGGTTGGCCTGCAATGCTTTTCTGTGATAAGATGTGTCTTATGCCTTACTTAGGTGTTAATTACTCATACATTTCCAAGAATAAGACACACTTACATAAAATCTCTGTGAATCCTTCCCAGTTTGAGTCTGAAATTTGTAAGGTTTGTGTAACAAGGCCTCGTATATGAGTAATTGCAGGCCCTGTAAAGGTATTATGAAGGTTAAACTAAGTGTATGACTTACTGGACAATCTATAGACTGTGCAAACATGTTACAAGTTGGTAGTGTTATGAAATGTAGAAAGAATTAAATAAAAGGTTTAAAACCACATGGTCAAGTCCATTATTGCCCTGAAGAATCAATTCAGAATGGGTGTAGTTATCATTGGTACTGCAGGTGCAGTGGCGAAGAGGCCCATGGTTGTGTGTAGCTGACTGCACCCCAAATACTGCAGTTTTTACAATCCATTTGGGGAAAGAGTGATCCTTGTTCCTTGCCTGAGTTAAAGCTCATGGTACCCTTGCAGAGAAGGAATGGGGAACCAAATCAGCCCTGGCAGAAATGCACAAACTAGCCTCCTTGCACAATCTCACTCTTTCCATCCCTCCATTTTCTCTCTCTCCTTCTCTCCTCTCTCTCTTCTTCCTCTCTGATAGCTTTCTCTGTACCTTTCCCTCCTTACCTTTCTCTCTCTCTCATGAATCCTCCTTGAGCCTACTGCAATTAACCTGGAGGAACTGGGGAAATTGACAGAGGCAAGAGGAGCAGCCCTGGGCATTCAAAACTGGCCATTAAGGGCTCAAGCACATCGAGGAAATGACTGGTTGAATAAAAGGCCTGTCTGACCCTATATCCTTGCCACGGCCCTGCACTCTTGCACTGATGAAACTACACTGACTGCTAGTTACACTGCATACTAAATGTAAGTCTTGCACCTGGCCCACACAGCAGTGTGGAACAAAGACCCACCATCTTTAAAAGAAGCATTTAGGAAAAATCAACCCAAGAGAACCTTCAGATCAAGCAAAAGCATCCGGCTGATAGTTCCAAAACATAGTGAAGAGACCCATGAACGATGCCGGAGAAAAATTTTGGTATGATTATACACCTGTTGTGTATTACAATTAATGGAGTGCCAGTGATTTGCCTCTTCTTTGAGTGGTCAAGTACATTTTTATTTTTTAAACTCGGGTGCCACAGTGCCCAACCAGGGCACCCCACACCATTACTATTGTTGGGGCCATGCCAGCACGCTGCAACCTGCCCCATGGGCTGTGCAGGAGTAGGCAGCATTTTGCCTTTCCTAAAAAAAAATGGTGGGGTGCCTGGTGCATACATGGGGCACCCCACAGCATTAGTTACGATACCCCAAGTCCTCCTAAACCTCCACTGGCTCCCATGTCTGCACCCATACAGGGCATGACAGGAGTCGATATTGCTCCCTCTCCTGCAGGAGTAGCTTTGCTTTTGCTCCCGCTGGGAGGGAGAAATTCTTAGGGGCATATTAACAAGGCGGCGATAAACAATTATTGCCGCTTTTGCGGCCGTTTTCGGCCGAAAAGCGGCGATAATTATATTGCCTTATCAGCAAAGACACGCTATCGCGTGTTTTGCTGATTTTGCTCCCGTTCCAGCACGCCTGACTTCGCATCGATAATGAGATGCAAAGTAGGCGTGTCTGTGGAAACAACATGGGTAAATATCGCGAAGGCAGCTTCGCGATATTTACAATGCGGGGAAGCGATTATTTTAATCGCGTTAAGTATGCTTTAACGCAGGAATTTAACGTCTGTTAAATTCCTGACTAAGGCATACTTAACATGGGGGGTGGATTCTGTGGCTAAGACCACAGGCCCTATCATCTAGGATATCGCCGTTTTCCACATGGAAAACGGCGATATCCACGCTATCTCTGAAATTTTTATCGCCTCGGCGATGCTCGTTGTTAATTACGCGCTAACCGGGCGATAAATTACAGAGATAGCCGGCGATAAATATGCAAGCGCTAAGCGTGCTTTGCGATATTTATCGCCGGCCCTTGATAATATGCCCCTTAGTTCCCTCTACGTGATAGCACGGGCAGGGTAAAGCTTTTATGTGTCACTGGGACACCGCAATGGAGCTGGCCCCGTGGAAGGGGGTCCCCGGGGCATGAAAGTAGCTTGGGGAGGGGGCTGCCCACTCCCTCCCCTTTAATTATACATCAAACCAAGAGGATGAGGCCCCTTGGGCCTGAAGGAAGCTCCGGGAGGTCAAGGCCACATGCCTCTTCCCCTTTAATCATACATGAGCCTAGGAGATATGGGCCCTGGTGCCTGAAGGAGGCTTGGGGAGAGGGACCGCTCACCACCCTTCCCCTTTTCTATACATTTGCCCTGGGGGGTGGGCCGCCAGGCATCAAGGAGGCTCTGGGAGCGGGACCGCATGCCCCCTCCCCTATAAAATATATTTTCCTGTCTCCTCTGGCCCACCCCTGTAGGGTTTGTTTTTAAAGTGGTGGAGCCCGTGCTTTTATTTATTTATTTTACTGCAGATTTGTGGATCCACCGCAAATTTGCGGTACATTATTAAAAAACTACTTGTTTCAGGCCTGAGGGGTAAGATATCCCTTTACTGTCCCCTTACATTTTTTTATACTTTGTTTCAGGACAGGGGACCTAGTCCTGAGTCCTAAAATGGCTAACACCACATCTTTGTTAATGTAGGGGCAGCCAATAAGATCTCATCTTGAGATCTGGAGGCCTTGTGGATCCCCAGGGTTATGAAATATATGTTTTTGAGAATTAATTTCTCAAAAAATACTTAACAGAATTACACCAAATTACAAAAAGAACGTTTTCCGGACCAAGATTTAGCTTTCTGCCAAATTTGGTGTAATTTCGTTCAGCCATTTTGGAAGTAGCTGTGTCTAATTTTTCAAAGGAGAAATGAATGGGGAAAACACTTTTTGAGATACTCCCTTTTCTCAGCCCGTGCTTGACGGATCACCCTAAAGCTTTCCAGGAAGGAGCTGAGATGAATGAGACTTTTTGTGGAACGCTTTGTGATGTTTCGTCAAATGACACCAAAGTTATGTGCAAACCAAAAAATGCTTTTCCTATGAAAACGTGGTCCTAACTATAACTACCCCATGGTGACCACTACTGGGATATACATATCTGTATCGGCCTACCAAAAGCCTCACTCAGAATGCCGATGGAGATTTGGTGACTGGGCACTGCTGAAGCATTCGCCCAAGCGGTGAGGACTGTTGTGCTTACTAAATTTTGATTGTGTGGACCTCTCCCGATCCCGCAAGAGTGTTTATATTGCTCTGTCCAAAAAATTGGAGACCGTTTGCAGATTAGCATGAGGACGTGCAGTTGCCTAAGACCTGCTATACAAGCATTGATTATATCGAACAATATCTCTGATAAGAGTGTTTCCAAGAGTGCTTCCAGCGCATGACTCCGGGGATATTAAAAGCACAGGACATTGGGTTTTCCTTGCATAATTTGTTGTACAAATTGTTTGATGTCATTTAAGAGCCTAAATATTATTTTTTCTTGAGGGGAGTTATGGGACTGGTAGTCCTCTATGACGCTAAAACAGGCGTATGGTATTTAAAGTGCCTGAAAGTGCACAATTCTACTCATTTTGTGTACTGTACCAATATTGCAAATTGGAAATCCTTGAGTGTGTGTTTATGTTTATTTTAGTTTGGCATCTAAACTGGGAGTACAATACGCATGGTATGAATTGGGAGACGTGAATCTGTTTCTTTTCATTATTAAACAACATATGAAGGCGATGGACTGTATGCAAACAATGAATTTAACCACTACTAATGTTAAATGTTGATGTCAAGCAAAGTCTCCTCTATTTCAAGAATATTGCAGTGCAAATAACATGTAATTGCTATTTTTTATGAAAGAAGAAGAATCTCCCACTGCAGAAGTATGATAGTATTGGAGTATTCTGGTGGACTGCATATGCATCAACAGCAGAATGATAATTGGTGCATTATGCCTTTTATTGCAACATATGTGCGAGCTTTCAGCAGTTCCACTATAATGAAACAAGCATAGAATTTGTATTTGTAAATTTAATTCAATGGGGGATCTTTGCAAATATGTAAATATGTACTATTTTTTCTATATTTATGAATGTGACATGATAAATTGTGGGGAAAAAATGGCACTTACCAGATTGACAAAGTTTGTTACAACATCCGAAACGCGTATCTGATGGTTGCTGGGTCGAGGGAGGCCAAACAAAATAAAGAAGCGCCGACCCATGAGGCTGGGCTTCCTTTTTCGTCAGACTTCGTTTGGATTTATATGTAATTGGATGCCCACCGGCTGCACTCAACTTGAACTGAAGGATTTGGCTGGATGGTGCCACTGTTAAAACAGGAGGCTCTGCCACTGATATTGTACGGGAGGCCTGCTGACCGAAGAAGTCTTGGACACTTGGAAGGCAGCCAGGGTATGCAAGGGGTTATGTGACCCCTGCACTTTCAGAATTGAAAAACAAGAAGGCAGACATGCACAGAGGAATCTGTAAATACAAACGCATGAGGAGAGGTGCCCTTGAGGTAAATGGGGAAGATATTTACCTCCTTGCACTACATGCAATTAATCTGTTTGATGCACAATTTAAAGGGGGAAAATGTTTTCAATACTTACCCACTGTGGCACGATATAATTGAAGTTTAAAAGAAAGAGAACGTTGGGATAATGTTGAACCATTGCAAAGATTCATGGATAATGTAGTGCAATCAAATTGAAGTCACTGGGATCAGAGTACAATAAACTCGAACATTGCTAATAAACTTTATTTGCGATGGATTAGGTAGAGAATTATCAAAAACTGTGCTTTGGCCCCAAACTAAAAGGAATATAATAGTGAAATGAACTGAGTGACACTTTTTTCAAAATACTGTTCTCATTGGAAGTCCTTCTTCACTGTTTAAGAACCCAGTGCATTTAAACTCGAGAGCAACAACCCCTCGCATTTACATATGATTAAGACCGAATCTAGGTCGAAACGCGTCATGTTGTATGTTCTGACTGCAGGAATTAAAACCTATTTTACCTGCTTCTGACTGGATGAGCTTGTTCTTCACGCGGCAAATGTGCGTGTGGTTCCTGATGCTATGTTTTGGCGGTGGTTCGCCAGCAAGCCCCGACCCGGGAGGCTGCGTATCCTTTTTCGTCAGGCTTCATTTGAATTTATATATATATAAATATTATCTACTGGCGGTCGCCAGTAGATAGTTATAGTTAGGACCTATTTTCCATAGGAAATCCGCAACATTCTATTTGAAATAACTTTGGCTCCGGTTGAAGAATCTTCGCGAACTTTTCAAAACTCGTGGGGCGCTCCGGTCCGCTCCTATCCTGAAAGTCTCGGGGTGATTCGTCAAGTGGGGGCCGAGAAAAAAGGGGGGTCCCAAAACATGTTTTCCCCATGCAATTTTCCATAGGAACCTTTCATCGCAGCTACAGCCCGAACTGCTGAACGGAATTACACCAAATTTGGCAAAAAGGTAACCCTTGGTTCAGAGTCGTGCCTTTTGGTTAAATGGTGTAAATCCGTTCAGTAGTTCCTGAGAAAATCAAAAGTAAAACAACACATATATATATGGCCGCGGAGGGTCCGCGCACCCTGAGCGCACCTTCCCGATCACGAGCTGTATGCTAATTGGCTGTCAACACTCCAAACCAGGAAGTGTTGGCAGCCATCTTGTTCCTCGGTAGAACCGAGGCACAGAAACAAGTGCGCAAAACGCAAAAGGGGGCAGGGTAGAAACACCCTGACCCCTAGGCCTGCTCAGGGGTCCCACAAGGACCCCCAGGGCCCCCCAATTTTTTTTTTTTTTTTTTTTAAATCGGCGGGATGTGTGCAGGGTGCGCGGATCCCACCGTGAAGAAAAAAACGAAGCGCGGACTCCCGCGCTTCGTTGTTATTTGGCCCCCGGGTGGGCCAAGTCCCGGGGGCATGCAGGGGTTAATAATAAAATGGTTTGGGGGGCCTCTAAGGCCCCCCCAAGCCCCGGGGACCGCCACCCCCCGGGGCTTTGAATTTTAAATCGTGCGGGAGGGCACTCAGCCCTCCCCCACCCCGGGGACCGCCACCCCCCCGGGGCTTCATTTTTTAAAATTAAAATACCTGTGTGGGGGGGCTCCAGCCCCCCACACGCCCCGGGGACTGCCACCTCCCCGGGGCACTAACAAAAGAAATGTGGGGGTCCGTTTCGGACCCCCGAACCCCCGGGGACCACAACCTCCCCGGGGCTTTACTAATGAAGGGAGGGGGGCCTCGTGGTCCCCCTCCTGGAGCCCTCCATGGCCCTGGGGACCACCACCCCCCAGGGCCGGCTCCTGCAGTGTCCCGGGGTGCCTACCCCCGGGACACTGCTGTTTGCAATGGCAGGGCGGGAGCCGCGCGGCTCCCGTCCTGTCATTGCAAACTTGCTTGCTTCATTGAAGCGAGAGCAGGGAAACCTGCTCTCGCTTCAATGAAGCAAAGCAGATTGCTTTTCCATAAGGGGAGCTGCATGTCAGCAGCTCCCCTTATGGAAATGCAATGCCGGCTCCCGCAGGACGCGGGGAGCCGGCGGGACCGTGCGGGGATTGGGGACCCCCCACGGTCCCCAACGAGTGGCCAGGCCCCGGTGGATGGGGTCCCCGGGGCCATTAGTGGCCCGGGAGAGGGGCCACGCAGCCCCCCTCCCCAAAAAGAAATTTAAAAAAAACATAAAGGCCGGCCCCGGGGGATGGGGTCCCCGGGGCCTTAAATGGCCTGAGGAGGGGGGCCACGCAGCCCCCCTCCAAATATATATATATTTTTTTAAAAGAGGGCATGCCCCGGGGGATGGGGTACCCGGAGCCAATAGAGGCCCTGGGAAGGGGGGCCACGCGGCCCCCTTCCCGTTTTAAAAAAAAAAAAGAAAATCCTCAGGCTCCGGGGGATGGGGTCCTTGGGGACAAAAGTGGCAGATGGAAGGGGGGCCACGCAGCCCCCCTCCCTTAAAAAAAAAAAAAGGAAAAAAGACCAGCATCGTGCCAGAGGCCCCGCCCCCTCCCTGCAGCTGTCTGCAAACATGCCCCCTGGCACGTTGTAAGAAGGGGAAGTAATTCCCCTTGAATACTGGGGGTCCCTGGGGGCCAACTAGCCCACGAGGAACCTCCAGTATGCGCCAGGGAGCTGCGTTGCAGAGAGGTGTTCAGAGGCCACGCCCCTTTTTACACCTCTCTGCAAAGCAGCTCGGTGGCGCTTTTTGGAGGTACATGGTGGGCTAGTTGGACTCCAGGGACCCTCAGGATTCAAGGGGACTTAATTCCCCAACTTAAAACGCGCCACGGGGCGCGTTTGCACAGTGGTGAAGGGAGGGGGTGGGGCTTCAGGTGACATGTGTGCAAACGGGCCCTGTGGCGCGTTTTAAGATGGGGAATTAATTCCCCTTCAATCCTGAGGGTCCCTGGGGGCCAACTAGCCCACCAGGTACGTCCAGAAAACGCCACAGAGCTGCGTTGCAGAGAGGTGTAAAAAGGGGCGTGGCCTCTGAACACATCTCTGCAACGCAGCTCCCTAGCGCATACTGGAGGTACAGGGTGGGCTAGTTGGACCCCAGGGACCCTTATGATTCAAGGGGACTTAATCCCCCAACTTCAAACGCGCCACGGGGCGCGTTTGCACAGTGGTGAAGGGAGGGGGCGGTTCGTGATGTGACAAGTTAGTTAGTTAGTTTTAATCCCCCTGCCCTATTATGTACTAGGGACTTACAGAGGAGGGCATGCTAATCACAGGGGTACCCCAACGCATAGTGTTCCCTAGTGTATGTAGGTGTTTTCACTGTATTCTAAGTGTCTTTTAGCATAGCACTGGCTCTAGGCCTGGTTAGTCAGAGCCAGTTAACACCAGTACCTGTCTGAAAACGTTGTGGGCACAGGATCATTTTGCAACAAGGCCTCTTTCTGCTCCTCTGTTGGTTCTTTCTGCACGTCTTGCTTCTTCCTGCACTTTTCTTCGTCTTTGTGGACTTCTGTTGCTTGTTTGTGCATTTCTTTTGCTTCTTTCTGTGCGTTTTTTCTTCTTTCTTCACATGTCCTACCTCTGTAGGCATAGTTAGAAATTAGCATTTAAAAAACCTTTGAAATTCACTGAAAAAACCATAGGTTTTAGGCACGTTATAGTTAGAAAATAGCATTTAAAAAACCTTAGAAATTCACTGAAAAAACCAGAGGTTTTAGGGAAAGTTATAGTTAGTTGGACATTTCACTCGTACAAAACCCGTGAAATTCCCCCGTTATAGTTAGTTCAGCTAACTAAAACTCGCGCCCCCGCAATGCACTGCTGATGACGTCACATATTACATCACTCATGACATGGTCAGTGACATCACTGATGACATCACTGATGACATCTCAAATGACATCACTGATGACATCACTGATAACATCATCCATGTGATAATTTGATGCATCTTCTCACACCCTAATATAACTTTTGATACACCCACTCTAAATTACAGACTGCCATTCTCAAAACCATACACACTCCAGTACCAATAACTACATACCCACTCACTAATTCTTAGGTCTACACACACACATCTACTCACTCACCCGTACAGTCACTCATACTTACAGTCACTCAGTACAGGACTATCATATGCACTCATACACCTATATAAACACTCACACACCGCCACTCATCCATAGAGGTACTCACACACCTAGTCAGTCATACAAATAATTATTCACACTGCCATTTACTCACCTATACAGTTATACACACACCAGCTCACTTACTCATACAAATACTAGCACATTCTTACGCTCTTATACAATAACTGATACAAGCGCACACGCATCCATACAGCCACTCTCACAATCACACACTCTCACTTATAGCCATTTAAATACTCTAACACACATATATACTGCCTTTTACATATGTAGTTACTCGCACATGTACCACTGAGATATACATTCACTCACTAACACACCCATACACACACTCACCCACCCAAGCATTCCATCACAGATGCACTCTTGAAATCATGCACCCAGTGAATCACCCACTCACACATCTATGTACAGAGTCACACACACCCCACCCATACAAACACTCAGGCACCCATACAGATACTCAGAGAACCAATCAATAACCGATATAGACACTCATGTAGCTATTCGCACATCTATGCATCCATTTACACACCAACAGACAGACGGATACAGACATTCACACAGTTTTGTCACTAACCCATGCATTCAGTAAGATATGTTTAATCACTCACTTGTAGAGTCACTCACGCACGTACTAAATCATCCATTCAGACACTTATACACCCACTCATTCTTCAATACGCCTTTCCCTATATATATTAAACATATTTAAACTTTACAGAAACACACATTCACTGGATGATGTCATCAGTGATGTCATTTGAGATGTCATCAGTGATGTCATCAGTGATGTCACTGACCATGTCATGAGTGATGTAATATGTGACGTCATCAGCAGTGCATTGCGGGGGCGCGAGTTATAGTTAGCTGAACTAACTATAACGGGGGAATTTCACGGGTTTTGTACGAGTGAAATGTCCAACTAACTATAACTTTCCCTAAAACCTCTGGTTTTTTCAGTGAATTTCTAAGGTTTTTTTAAATGCTAATTTCTAACTATAACGTGCCTGAAACCTATGGTTTTTTCAGTGAATATATATATATTTAAATATTAAAAAGCAGTTTTTCAGTTGCCTATATCCTTGGCTTCGTTTGATGAATCCTCGCTAAATTTTCAAAAGTAATACGCCAGTCACTTCAGCTGCTGTTTTGAAAGTTTCGGGGTGATCCGTCAAGTGGGGGCTGAAAAAGGGGGTCCCAAAACACTTTTTCTCCATGTTAATTTCCTTAGGAAACTTTAGACACAGCTACAGTCCGAACTGCTGAATGGAATTACACCAAATTTGACAAAAAAGGTAGTGCTTGGTCCAGAAAGCGACCCTTTTGCTAAATGGTGTATATCTGTTCAGTAGTTGCTGAGAAATGTAAAGATTTCTCAGATATACAACTGTGCCCGCGATGGATCCGCGACCCCTCCCGATCTCGTGCCTGAGATCTGATTGGATGCCAACACATTGGATGCCAACACTTCAAACCAGGAAGTGTTGGCAGTCATCTTGTGACTCGGTTGAACCAAGTCACAAGAAAAAATATTTTAAAAAAAGAAAAGGGGGCAGGGTAGAAACACCCTTACCCCATAGGCCTCTGGCCCCCAAAACATTTTTTTTTTCAGTGGGAGTCTGACTCCGTCCGAAAATGAAAAAAAAAAGACAAAGTGCGGACTCCTGCGCTTCATTTAATTTAGGCCCCCGGTGGGCCAGGTCCCAGGTGAAATTAAAAATAATGATGAGGGGGACTGCGTGGGCCACCCGCAGCTCTGGTGACCTCCTCTTCCCCGGGGCTGAAGACAAAGGAAATGCGGGGGTGCCATGTGGCCCCCCGCAGCCCCGGGGACTGCTACCTACCCGGGGCTATATTAAAAAATAATGCGTGGGGGATTCCAGCCCCCCCCACACAACCCTGGGGACCGCCACCTCCTGAAGCAAACTCACACAAATGCAGGGGGGCCACACAGTCCCCACAGCCCCGTGGACTGCCACCTCCATGGGGCTATATTAAAAAAATGATTGGGGGGCTCAGGCCCCCCTACGCAGCCCCGTGTAAAGCCACCTCCCTGAGGCAACTCTATATTTAATTATATACGTGGGCCATGTGGCCCCCACAGCCCCGAGGATCACCACCTCCCCAGGGCTTAATTAATGTTGGAGGGGGGCTGCTCGGTGCCCCTTGTGGAGCCGTAGATGGCCCTGGGGATCGCCACCCCCAGGGCAGGCTCTAGCAATGTCCCAGGGTGCCCACCCCCGAGACCTTGCAGTTTACTATGGTGGGATTAAAAATATTTAATTAAAAAACCTCTGGCACGTCGCCAGAGGCCACGCCCCCTTCACCACCACTCTGCAAACATGCCTCCTGGTGCAATGATGATTGGGGAATGAGATCCCCTTGAATGCTGAGGGTCTTTGGGGGCCAACCAGCCCTCTTGTTACCTCCAGTAAGTCCCAGAGAGCAGGATTGCTGAGAGAGCTTGAAGGCAACATCAGCTTTCTCTACCACTCTGAAAATGTGCCTCCTGGTGCGCTTCTGGTTGGGGAATGAACTCCACTTTACTCCTGAGGGCCTCAGGACTAAAGTTGACTACTTCCCCCAACCAGTAGTGTGTCAGGAGGCGCGTTTGCAGAGTGGTGGAGAAAGGGCGTGTGGCCGTTGACAACCTCTCAGCAATCCAGCTGTGTGGGTGTTACTGGAGGTGGCAGGAGGGGTAGTTGGCCCCCAAGGACCTTCAAGAGCCAGGGGGTCTTCATCCCTCAACTAGTAGTTGAACTGCTTATGCCCTCACATATTACATCACATATCACATATTACATCCCTTATGACATGGTGAGTGACATCACTGATGACATCTCAAATGACATCACTGATGACATCATCCACAGTCTCTGACGCACCCACTCACACCCCCATATAACCTTTCATACACCACCTCCAACTTCCACACTACCATTCTCAAAACCATTGACAAACCCATACCAGTACGTACACACCAACTCACTGATTCATAGGTCTACACACATACATACACTCAGTCACCAATACGGCCACTCATACACCAACTCACTAACTAATACAGCCATTGATATATCCACCCATACACCCATATGGGCCAATCACACAGTGTCAATCACTCATTGAGCTACTCACACACCTACTCACTCAGCTATATAGTCAATCACACAGCCACTTACTCACCTATACAGTTACACACACACACACACTCTCTCTTATTCAAACAGATACTAACACATACTCACTCACCTATATAGTCACTGACACAAGCACACACTCACCCATACAGCCACTTTCACAATCGCTCACTCACACATGCAGTCACACATATACTCCAACACTCACCTATACTGCCTTTACCATATACCATTGATACATCCATTCACTCACCTACACAGAAATACACACAATCGGTGTGGGCAAGATGGCCGCTGACTGACCTCGAGGAAGGCAGCTCCGGCTCTGCACTCCTCTGTGAGACCCCTGTGAAATCGTTGGCAGTCTCAAACGGATATGCTTGAGTGGACAGAGCAGGCTATTGATGCTTGTTGGACCGGGGACCGCTTTTACCTTATTTTTCGTGCTGGTTTGTGGTCGGCGTGGCACACTCGGACTCTTACTCTGTGGCAGATCCCCGCAAGTATCCGGCGTTTGGTATCCCTATTGAGACGTAGGATGGCTCCAAAGGCGAGCAAAATTGCGAAAGACGCAGCGGCTACAAGGGAGGCTTTGAAGGAGGTCAAGGGGAGCCTGAAGGACGGCATATCGGAAATGGCGTCTAGCGTGGGCCAGATCCGACGTGGGGGCATCCAAAAAAAGAACGAGGACATTTCGAAGGCAAAAGATGTTGGGGTCGCCGGCGGTACAAGACGACGCGTGGCAGGTGCGGCTGTTGCTGGAGATGGTGTGCAATGGCAGCCCTCAGTTCTGGAGGCATTTGGGTTGACGACGGCTTTGGCTCCGGCTCCTGTGCTAATGATGACTCCGAAGGCAGCTCCGACGGCAGCTTCGATGACAGCTGAAACGCCCTCAGGAGCTGATGACCCCCCCGGCCTCCCGGATGCAATTGCTACACATACGGAATCTGAAGAGAGTCTCTCCTTACCAGGTAACTCCGTTTTCCATTTGGCAAACATTAAGCCTCCCGAAACTACCGAAACTGCTGAGCCCATCCAGGAGGATTCTGGGTCAGGTAGTTCTCTCCCTCTCCCTCAAGCAATACAAATTACAAATCCTGGCCAGGAACTGAGCAAAGTTAGCCAGATGGATACAATAAGAGCGGGTGAGCCTCCCGCTGGATACTTTGTCAAATGAAATTGATGAGGCTGAGGCTACAGTATCCCGGATCTCTGTGGGTGATAAGGAAGACACAATGAAGGATGGCATTAATGTGGAAGGAGGAGAGGTTCCCCTTGATGACGCATTCTGTCAAATCCAGGCACTGCTAGACACACAGGCCAGTGAGCATTGTTATACCAGCGACACTCTAGGAGGTCAGATTAATCATGTGGCAATAATCCCTTGGCAGAGTGTCCCCGTGTTTTCCCCAGAAGGAGGGGAAATTTTTTTTTCACTGAACGACTACTCAGACACATCAGAAGTTAGCGAGTTAGAATCTTCTCAGGAAACGGCCTCTGGGGAGTCGTCTGCAACACAGAAAAAGCGGTATAGTCGATCTTTAAATGCAAGGCGACGGACTAAAACTAAAATAAGGTCTACAGATTCTGCCACCCAGAAGCTGGAATGGGACTACTCCGCTTCTGTCCTGACAGCGGGTACTAGTAGTGGGCTTGATGCAGGAAACACGGGCCATTCTGGCACTGCAGAATTAATTGAAACTGGTAGTGTATCTGCCCTCACTCCCGCTACGACATTGGATTTATTGTATTCCACCTTAAAACAAATGCAGGGGAGGCACGGCAGGAGAGCAAAAGATCATTATTAGTTAATAAAAAGCTGCAAGGGGCTATTCGGAAGATGAACAAGGTGTGCACCGATATTTCGGAGCGGGTTACCCATGTTGAAGAACGAACTGCTGCTGTTGAGGCGGAGGTTGATAAACTACAATCATTTAAGATCACTCAAGAGAAGCAATCCTTGGATGTTTGCTGGAAGCTCGAGGACTTTGAGAATCGGCAGCGCCGCAATAATGTACGATTGCTGGGTCTGGAAGAAAATATAGAGGGAGAGAACATTATGGCCTTCGTTGTCACACTGTTGAAGGGCGCCTTTCCGGAACTTGCCCAGTGGAACTGGGAGGTGGAAATTCAGCGGGCTCATCGCTTTCCAATGTTTAGGAAAGCTCATGCCAAAAGTCAAGGGGAGCAACCAAGAGCCATACTAATCTACGTGGGCAACTATCTGTTAAGACAGGCTATAATAGACAAGGCAAGACCAGACTCAAAGCGTTCATTTGAGGGGCATACCTTCTTCGCTCGGCCGGACTTTTGCCATACAACGGTCGAGCGGAGATGGAGACTTCGACAAATGATAGCCCCGTTCCAAGGAGCAGGCTGTGAAGCCTTTCTTTTATTTCCCTCTAGGCTTAAGGTTCTTTATCAAGGAAAGGTCAGAATGTTTTTTTCTGAGGTGAAGGCCCAGGAATTTCTTACTGAGATAAAGGAGAGGCGGGGGCAAACAGTACCAGTCAATATGGGATCTGGGAGGGGGAATAATCTTTGATTAATGGGGGGTTGTTTGGGGAGTGTCTGGGGAGCGCTCTAGATTTTTTCTGTATAAACATGGTGTTTTATGTGGTGGAATTTTGAGAATAGGGGCCATACCGCTGTTGGATTTATCTTCGTGTGGTTCACTCAAGTCACTTATCAGGTGTTTTTACAGGGGTCCTCGGGGGGGAGGGTCGGCACTGCCTGAGATGGAAGCTCAGTTGCCATACCTAGGTCATGGCTGACCTAGCTGCCTGTAAGGGGTGCAGGGGGGATGGGGGTTGGGAGGGTGGGGGGCGGTTTTTTCATGGAGGTTGGTTTTGGATCAGCACAATGGGAGGCTATACGATCAGCAAGATTTATGGAAAAACTGAGTAGGTCGAAGCAAGTTTTTTTGAAGTGGCTTAATGATGATGGGCTAAAGAGAGTGACGGATACTAAAGTAAACATAATGAGCTTTATAGCGGTTGGTATGGTGAGGATTATTTATAAGGAAAGTGAGAACTTGAAGGTATGAATTTACGAATTGTGACAGTAAATATCTGTGGATTGAATGATCAACATAAGAGGTATATGGTGGCTATCTGGCTTAAAACTCTACGGGTAGATTTTATTTGTGTTCAAGAGACGCATATAGAAAGTTGCAGAGCTCTAATACTAGAACAACTAGGATATAAACTTCTGGTACACACAACCCAAGGCTCGCGCACAAGAGGGGTGGCAATCCTCACCCGGAGGACTGATGTTAAAGTTATAAAAAAGTCTGGAGATCAATGGGGGTGGTGGGTGCTACTAGAATGCTCTTTAAATAGCAATAGATTTACATTGTGTTCTCTTTATGGATCTACTAGGGACGATCCGGAAATTTTTGAATTCCTAGATTCAAATTTAGCTCTATGGCCCTCACCAATGATTATTTGTGGGGATTTTAATATTAATGGTTTGGGGGTTCAGTGGGGCACTTTAGGAAGTAATTACTTGGGTAGGAAAAAAAGGACTGGTAATGCGTTAGATAACCTAATAAGGAATAATGGTTTAACTGATATGTGGGCACATTTGAAGCCTACTGAACTTGGCAGTACATTTTTTTCCGCACCACATAAGATTATCTCTCGTTTAGACTATTTTTTGGTCTCTCATCATCTTCTTCCCAATTCCAGTATAGAATTGCTCCCTCGGATATTATCAGATCATAACCCATTAATCCTTACAGTTAGCTTTTTAGGGGGAGGGAAGCAACCTCGGGGTTGGACTTTCGAGCGGAGGCTGTTATATGATCCAGAATATGTCCTATATATGAAAGGTTGGATTAAAGAATTTTGGGAGTTTAACCGAGGGAGTGCAAATATAGGAATCGTGTGGGACGCTTTTAATGCGGGGGTTAGAGGGGAGACGACTAGCTATAGTTTTTATCGACAGAAAAAGGAACGACAACGAGAGGAGGAGGTTAAAATTAATCTAATAAAATTGGAAGAGGTATTGGCTGCTACTCTTAGCCACGGCAGGTCGGCTGATGAGACTATACTTCGGCTTGCTATAAAAAAGGCTGAGGCGGGTGAACATATTGCTGCAAAGGCTGCAGAAATTTATCTAGCAAAAAAAGAGCATTGCCATGAATATAATGAGAGGGTGGGGCATACATTGGCAGTAAGAGCTAGACAGAAAACCGTGGCTGGCCAGATAACTGAAATTTATGACAAGAATAAGAGGGTAATAACAGACCCCTCCGGGATCCGAGAGACGTTTAGGCTTTTTTATCATCATTTATATACAGAAGATTCACTAGAGACGCCATTGGAAACCCGAAAATACTTAGACAGAATTGCTGTAAATAAAGTTAACCCGGCTGATAGGGAGAATTTGGAATGTGCCTTGTCTCAAGAAGAGATAACGAGAGCCTTATTAGATTTACCCTCTGGCAAGGCAGTCGGACCAGATCAGATCCCGTTGGAGTTCTATAAAATATTTTTAGATATTATTGGACTGGATCTGTGTGAGGTAATTCTGCAGGCTCAAAGGGGGGGCCCCGCACCCGAGTCTTGGGCCGGTGCGGACGTTGTGGTCTTTTTAAAAAAAGATAAGCCACCGAGGGAGCCAGGCTCTTATCGCCCCATAACATTATTGAATAGTGATGTAAAATTTTTTTCGAAAGCTATCGCCACAAGGCTAAATAAAATTATAAAGAAAAGTATTCATCCATGTCAACATGGGTTTATAATAGGCCGTGGGACCACTCAGCATGTACGGCGAGTGATAACACTATTTGATGCAATGAAGGCCTCAGGGGACCCTATGGCTGCCTTGCTGCTTGATGCTGAAAAGGCATTTGATAGGGTCTCCTGGGGGTTTTTATGGGAATCATTGAGATGGTTTGGGTTAGGGGAGGGCTTTATTAAAACTATTCAGGTACTCTATTTAACACCTACGGCTCGCTTAAGGCTGAATGGTGTATATACACAATCTTTTGCTATACAACGGGGGACGCGGCAGGGGTGTCCAGCTTCTCCCCTGCTATTCGCTATATATCTGGACCCTTTAATTTGGTTATTTCTGGTTAGTAATGGAATATCCCCAATTATTTGTCAGGGTATAGAATCTAAACTGTTAGCTTACGCTGACGATGTAGCTGTTCTCACAGCAGATCCCTCTTCGGCAATAACTACGGTAGAGCATATTGCGCAAGAGTTTGGTAGATACTCTGGATATGCATTAAATAGCACCAAGACCCAAATTATACTGAATCAGTTTGTTAATTGTGAGGACCCTCGTGTTACAAAGTCAGGTGTATATCTGGGAATTTCAATTATGTCTGATCTAGACAGCTTAGTTGCCATGAATATTGGACCAATACTTAGGAAGGCGAAAGGGGATTTTCAGAGGTTAAATAATCTTCATCTCTCATTGGTTGGGAAGCGTAATGTGGTGAAAATGATGTTTCTGCCAAAAATTCTTTATTTGTTTAGGGCAATCCCGTTGGAATTTTCTAAACATTGGTTTATAGCTTTGGAAAATTTAGTTAATCGCTTCATCTGGGCACAGGGTAAAACCAGGAGGGCTCTTCGTTTTATGTGTTTACCACGAGAGAGAGGTGGCTTTGCAGTTCCGGATTTTCGTACTTATTATTGGGCTGCTGCTCTTCAATATATGGGTATACTGTTTGGTGCACCTTCCCGGGATAATGATAGGGAAATTGAAATTCCGGATGTTTATAAGTTGTTATTGGGGGATCAGGCCGAAAATTGCTTTTTAAATTTACAGAGCATAGCTACTATAAAAGGACTAAATTTAAGACCCTTGTTGCTGCATCTAATATTTGGTGGGCGCTAAAAAAAATGATCGGTGTGGGGAGATTCAATTATTATACCCTGCTTTATAAAAATCCTATGCTTCCGGACATTTTTTCAGATGGGGTAATGGCCTCTTGGGCAACGAAGGGAGTACGGATTGCTGGGGATTTAATAACGCAAGTAGGGGTTCGTCAGTTTGGGGACATTCAGCTGGAGTATGGGTTGGAAAGGGGAGCTTTTTTAAATACTTACAGCTGCGCAGCATTTTTGGTAAAAAATGGGGGGCTTAGCGGATTTAGTAGAAACAGAGTTTTAGATACTATTCGGGGTAGCACTAAGGGTATTATTAGGTTATTGTATATTGAGTTGATTGAATTAAAGCAAGATGATCTAGGTAAGCATGAGAATAAATGGGTGGAACGAGTGGGTGTTACACAAGAGGGGCTGGTAGAATCTTTGGGTTTAGGCCAGACAGTTTTGTGCTCTGCTGGGCTCCAAGCACAACATTATAAAACTGTTTTCGCATTATATTATACCCCAGCAAGGATAAAGCAATGGGGTGGGCTTTCAGGGATTAATTGTGCACGGTGTGGTGCGGCGGCAGCAGATCTTGTGCATATGTTTGCGACCTGTCCATGTCTTCAGTGTTTGTTAGATTCTATTATGAGATTTTTAGATATGTCACTGGGGTTAAAAATTATGATAACACCTGCTCTGGTATTGCTGGGAGTTAATAGTAGCGAACGGAATGACACGGCCAAAAAATTTCTCTTTGTGGCTATGGCTGTATTACGGATGAGCATTGCTTCGGTTTGGCTTGATCCCCTTCCCCCTTCTTTTCATCAATGGCTGTCGTGCTTACTTTCACTATACACAATGGAAAGGGCCATTTATGAGAGGAAGGGTAAAAAAGCAAAAATGCTGGGGCAGAGTATATGGGCATTATTGGCAAGATGGAAGGACAAATAGGAATTTTAAGGGCAACTATCTAGGCCAATTTATTTATTCTAACGGGATGGTGTAATCCCGAGGATTGTAAATTAATGTTAGAGCCATGAATTTAGATTATTGCTTGTCAACCTTTTTGTCTCTTACGCTCTTTGTTTGTTCTTGTGTTTCTTTTCTTTTTGCTTTTTTATATTATTTTATTTTTCTGGTTGCTTAAAATGTTTTGATTGAGATTCTCGTTTTATTTTTTCTTACTCTCTTTACTTTCTCTGCATGTATTGTCAATTTATTGTGAATTTGTGCTGATCCATGGGGGAAAATTTGTAAAAAAACAACTTAATAAAAATATTTAAAAAAAAAAAAGAAATACACACAATCAGTCACCTAATCAGCCCCTCACTTACGCACTCACTAACCCATACAGTCACTGACTCACCCACTCACTCATCTATGCAGGCATTCACACACCCTCTCACCCACCCCGCAGGCACTCAATCACCTATACAGGTACTCAGTCAACCAATCAATCACCCATACAGCCACTCATGTACCCACTCACCAACCCATACAGCCACTTAGATGCCAACTGACAGACTGATACAGACATTCTTAAAACCTAGTCACTCACCCATACTTTTACTGAGACACCTAATCACTCACTTATAGTCAGTCATTCACCCACTGAATAATCCATACAGGAAATCATACATCCACTGATTCACCAATACACCTTGGTATGTATATTTAACACTCATAAACTTTTTTAAAACAATCACAGTCACTGGACGATGTCATCAGTGATGTCATTTGAGATGTCATCTGTGATGTCATCAGTGATGTCACTGACAATCTAATGAGTGATGTAATATGTAAGGTCATAAGCAGTGCATTGCGGGGGCGCGAGTTATAGTTAGCTCAGCTAACTATAACTGCTGAATTTCTCTGGTTTTGTACGAGTGACACATGAGCCTAACTATAACACTCCTGTAACCTTTGGTTTTTTCCGTGAATACACACATATATATATATTCACTGAAAAAACCATAGGTTTTAGGGACAGTTATAGTTAGTTGGACATTTCACTCGTACAAAACCCGTGAAATTCCCCCGTTATAGTTAGTTCAGCTAACTATAACTCGCGCCCCGCAATGCACTGCTGATGACGTCACATATTACATCACTGATGACATGGTCAGTGACATCACTGATGACATCACTGATGACATCTCAAATGACATCACTGATGACATCATCCAGTGACTGTGTGTTTCTGTAAAGTTTAAATATTTTTAATATATATAGGAAAAGACGTATTGAAGAATGAGTGGGTGTGTAAGTGTCTGTATGGATGATTTAGTAGGTGCGTGACTGACTCTATAAGTGAGTGATTTAACGTATCTTACTGAATGCATGGGTTAGTGACTAAACTGGGTGAATGTCTGTATCCGTCTGTCTGTTGCTGTGTAAGTGGCTGCATGGGTTTGTGAATAGCTACATGAGTGTCTATATGAGTTATTGATTGGTTGTCTGAGTATCTGTATGGGTGCCTGAGTGTTTGTGTGGGTGGGGTGTGTGCGACTCTGTGCATAGATGTGTGAGTGGGTGATTCACTGGGTGGATGGTTTCAAGAGTGCATCTGTGATAGACCGTATGGGTGGGTAAGTGTGTGTAAGAGTGTGTTAGTGAGTGAATGTATGTCCCAGTGGTACATGTGTGAGTAACTACATATGTGAAAGCCAGTATATATGTGTGTTGGAGTATATAAATAGCTATAAGCGAGAGTGAGTGATTGTGATAGTGGCTGTATGGATGAGTGTGTGCTTGTATCAGTGATTGTATAAGAGCGTAACAATGTGCTAGTATTTGTATGATTAAGTGAGCTGGTGTGTGTATAACTGTATAGGTGAGTAAATGGCAGTGTGTTTAATTATTTGCATGACTGACTAGGTGTGTGAGTACCTCTATGGATGAGTGGCGGTGTTTGAGTGTCTATATAGGAGTAAGAGTGCATATGATAGTCCTGTACTGAGTGACCATAAGTATGAGTGACTGTACGGGTGAGTGAGTGGATGTGTGTGTGTAGACCTAAGAATCAGTGAGTGGGTATGTAGTTATTGGTGTTGGAGTGTCTATAGTTTTGCGAATGGCAGTCTGTAATTTAGATTGGGTGTATCAAAGGTTATATTAGGGTGTGAGGAGCTGCATCAGATTATCACGTGGATGATGTCATCAGTGATGTCATTTGAGATGTCATCAGTGATGTCATCAGTGATGTCACTGACCATGTCATGAGTGATGTAATATGTGACGTCATCAGCAGTGCATTGCGGGGTGCGAGTTATAGTTAGCTGAACTAACTATAACGGGGAATTTCACGGGTTTTGTACGAGTGAAATGTCCAACTAACTATAACTGTCCCTAAAACCTATGGTTTTTTCAGTGAATTTCAAAGGTTTTTTAAATGCTAATTTGTAACTATAACATATCTGAAACCTATGGTTTTTTCAGTGAATTTCAAAGGTTTTTTAAATGCTAATTTGTAACTATAACTGTCCCTAAAACCTATGGTTTTTTCAGTGAATTTCAAAGGTTTTTTAAATGCTAATTTCTAACTATAACGTGTCTGAAACCTATGGTTTTTTCAGTGAATTTCAAAGGTTTTTTAAATGCTAATTTGTAACTATAACGTGCCTGAAACCTACGGTTTTTTCAGTGAATTTCAAAGGTTTTTTAAATGACATTTTTTAAATGTATTAATTTTTATATTAATTTTTTTCATACTGATTTACTACATTTTTAGCAACAATTTCTTTTACATATTTTATTTTTTAAATTACATTGTAATTACATTATACATTACATTACAAAAAATACTTTCTCAGAATGAATTACTTTAGTTTAAATACTTAGCACATAGGCAATAGACTTTTAAGTACAGTAGTTACAGTTGTTGCAATGGGCAACACATTTTCAAACACAATGCAACATTCAGCTCAATGTGAAATTCTAGTTAAAGGCAATTAGTTACTTTATGGATTACTTTTCTGACCACAGGACTGGATCCTAGATTCAGTCCTGGGACATCTCCTGTAAACAGTTGAGTAAAAGCGTTTTGGTTACAGTCGTGATTTTTAAGGAATATTATTGTATTTTAAAAGTTGACACTTAGAAACTTTTCCTCATAGAATCACCAATGTTATCCTATGGAAGGAAATTCACTTAGCAGGTAAAAACTGTTATCGTTACTTTTTCTTACTCAGTGTTGGATCCTGGATCCAGCACTGGTGCATCTCCTGTAAACAGTTGAAAAAATGTGTTTAAGTCATACAGGCGATTTTTAAGGAATATTTGTAGTTTGTGAAAATCGACACTTTGAAACTTTTCTGCTGAAAACCAGACAATGGATTCCTATGGAAGAAATTCAAGTTACTGGTAAGTACGGTTAAAATTACTTTTCAGGACCAGTACTGGGCTGAAAGATGCAGCACTGAGCTCTCTCCTGATAACAGGTGAGTAAATCAGAATTCGGATTTCGGCTGATTTTAGAGGAATATTTGTATGTTTCAAAAATCAACACTTAGAAACTTTTTCAGCAAAAAGCAGGCAATGATATCCTATGGAAGGAAATTCAAGTTACTGGTAAGTACGGTTAAAATTACTTTTCAGGATTAGTACTGGGCTGAAAGATGCAGCACTGAGGTCTCTCCTGATAACAGGTGAGTAAATCGGAATTCGTATTTCGGCTGATTTTAGAGGAATATTTTAAAGTTCCAAAACTCCACACTTAGAAGAATTTCCAAGTGAAACCAGTCAATGTTAGCCTATGGAAGGATATTCAAGTTACTGGTAAGTACGGTTAAAATTACTTTTCAGGACCAGTACTGGGCTGAAAGATACAGCACTGAGGTCTCTCCTTATAACAGGTGAGTAAATCGGAATTCGTATTTCGGCTGATTTTAGAGGAATATTTGTAGGTTTCAAAAATCAACACTTAGAAACTTTTTCAGCAAAAAGCAGGCAATGATATCCTATGGAAGGAAATTCAAGTTACTGGTAAGTACGGTTAAAATTACTTTTCAGGACCAGTACTGGACTGAAAGATACAGCACTGAGGTCTCTCCTTATAACAGGTGAGTAAATCGGAATTCGTATTTCGGATGATTTTAGAAGAATATTTGCACAATGGTGAAGGGAGGGGCGGGGCCTGAGGTGACATCTGTGCAAACGCGCCCCGTGGCGCATTTTAAGTTGGGGGATTAAGTCCCCTTGAATCCTGAGGGTCCCTACGGGCCAACTAGCCCACCAGGAACCTCCAATATGCGCCAGGGGGCTGCGTTGCAGAGACTGTAGAGAGGCCACACCCCTTTTTACACCTCTCTGCAACGCAGCTCTGTGGCACTTTCTGGATGTACCTGTTGGGCTAGTTGGCCCCCAGGGACCCTCAGGATTGAAGGGGATTTAATCCCCCAACTTAAAACGCGCCACGGGGCGCGTTTGCACAGATGTCACCTGAAGCCCCGCCCCCTCCCTTCACCACTGTGCAAACGTGCCCCGTGGCGCGTTTTAAGTCGGGGGATTAACTCCCCTTGAATCCTGAGGGTCCCTGGGGGCCAACTAGCCCAACAGGTATATCCAAAAGCGCCACAGAGCTGCGTTGCAGAGAGGTGTAAAAGGGGCGTGGCCTCTGTACACCTCTCTGCAACGTAGCCCCTGGCGCATACTGGAGGTTCCTGGTGGGCTAGTTGGCCCCAGGGACCCCCAGTATTCAAGGGGAATTGTTCCCCTCTGCAAACGCGCCAGGGGGCGCGTTTGCAGAGTGGTGAAGGAAGGGGCGGGGCCTGCGGGCCCGATCGTTTCCCCCCTGAAGGGGGGCTGTGTGGCCCCCCTTCCTTTTTCCTATTTTTAGGCCCTGGGGACCCCATCCCCCAGGTCCTTTCCCCTTTTTTTTAAAATTAAAATTAAAAAAAAAAAACGGGAAGGGGCCGCGTGGCCCCCTTCCCTGGGCCTGTATTGGCCCCAGGGACCCCATCCCCCGGGGCATGGCCTCTTTTTTTTATTTGGAGGGGGCTGCGTGGCCCCCTCCTCAGGCCATTTAAGGCCCCGGGGACCCCATCCCCGGGGCCGGCCTTGCACTTTTTTTTTTTTTTAAACTTTTTTTACCTTTGGGGAGGGGGGCTGCGTGGCCCCCTCCGTGGCCACTTATGGCCCCGTGGACCCCATCCCCCGGGGCCTGGCCTCTCGTTGGGGACTGTGGGGGGTCCCCAAACCCCCACAGTCCCGCCGGCTCCCGTGTCCTACGGGAGCCGGCATTGCTTACACATGGGGAGCAGCTAACATGCTGCTCCCCATGTGGAAAGCAATCAGCTTTGGATATTGGAAGAGAGAGCAGGTTTCCTGCTCTCTCTTCCAATATCCAAAGCAGTTTGCAATGACAGGACGGGAGCCGCGAGGCTCCCGTCCTGTCATTGCAAACAGCAGTGTCCCGGGGGTAGGCACCCCGGGACACTGCAGGAGCCGGCCCTGGGGGGTGGCGGTCCCCAGGGCCACCACAGGCTCCAGGAGGGGGGCCGCGCGGCCCCCCTCCTTACATTTTGAAAGCCCCGGGGAGGTGGTGGTCCCCGGGGCTTGGGGGTCCAAAACGGACCCCCATTGTAATTTTTCTTAGTGCCCCGGGGAGGTGGTGGTCCCCGGGGTGTGTGGGGGGGCTGGAGCCCCCCCACACAGGTTTTACAAAAATAAAAAAAGAAGCCCCGGGGAGGTGGCGGTCCCTGGGGCTGCGGGAGGGCTCAGAGCCCTCCCGCACCATTATACATAAAGCCCCGGGGGGTGGTGGTCCCCGGGGCTTGGGGGGCCCTTAGAGGCCCCCACACATAAAATTAATCCCCCCCAGCATGCCCCCAGGACTTGGCCCACCCGGGGGCCAATTAACATCGAAGCGCGGGAGACCGCGCTTCGATTTTTTGTTTCTCGGCAGGATTCGCGCACCCTGAGCGCATCCTGCCGATGTTTTAAAAATTTTTTTTTTTTTTTTTGCCCAGGGGTCCTTGTGGGACCCCCTGAGCAAACCTAGGGGGTCAGGGTGTTTCTACCCTGCCCCCTTTGTGCGCTTTGCGCACTTGTTTCTGTCCCTCGGTTCTACCGAGGGACAAAATGGCTGCCAACATTTCCTGAATCGGAATGTTGACAGCCAGCTGACAGCCAATTAACATGCAGCTCGTGATCGGGACGGTGCGCGCAGGGTGCGCTGAGGGTACGCGGACCCTACTCGGCCATAGATATCACTATCTTTTTACTTTTGATTTTCTCAGCAACTACTGAACGGATTTACACCATTTAACAAAAAGGGTTCTTCCTGAACCAAGAACTACCTCTTTGCCAAATTTGGTGTAATTCCGTTCAGCAGTTCGGGCTGTAGCCGTGTCTAAAGTTTCCTATGGAAAATTGCATGGGGAAAACGCGTTTTGGGACCCCCCTTTTTTCTCGGCCCCCACTTGACGAATCCCCCCGAGACTTTCAGGGTAGGAGCGGACCGGAGTGGGGCCATAAAGTTTGAAAATTTTGCGAAGATACGTCAACCGGCAAGAGAGTTATTTCAAATAGAATGTCGCGGATTTCCTATGGATAATAGGTTGTAACTATAACTATCTACTGGCGACCGCCAGTAGATAATATATATGCATGTATATATATATATATTCACTTAAAAACCATAGGTTTCAGGGACGTTATAGTTAGAAATTAGCATTTAAAAAACCTTTGAAATTCACTGAAAAAACCATAGGTTTCAGACACGTTATAGTTAGAAATTAGCATTTAAAAAACCTTTTAAATTCACTGAAAAAACCATAGGTTTTAGGGACAGTTATAGTTAGTTGGACATTTCACTCGTACAAAACCCGTGAAATTCCCCTGTTATAGTTAGTTCAGCTAACTATAACTCGCGCCCCGCAATGCACTGCTGATGACGTCACATATTACATCACTCATGACATAGTCAGTGACATCACTGATGACATCACTGATGACATCTCAAATGACATCACTGATGACATCATGCAGTGACTGTGTGTTTCTATAAAGTTTAAATATGTTTAATATATATGCCAAGGTGTATTGAAGAATGAGTGGGTGTATAAGTGTCTGGATGGATGATTTAGTAGGTGCGTGACTGACTCTATAAGTGAGTGATTAAACGTATCTTACTAAATGCATGTGTTAGTGACTAAACTGTGTGAATGTCTTTATCCGTCTGTCTGTTGCTGTGTAAGTGGCTGCATGGGTTTGTAAATAGCTACATGAGTGTCTATGTGAGTTATTGATTGGTTGTCTGAGTATCTGTATGGGTGCCTGAGTGTTTGTGTGGGTGGGGTGTGTGTGACTGCGCATAGATGTATGAGTGGGTGATTCACTGGGTGCATGGTTTCAAGAGTGCATCTCTGATGGACTGTATGGGGGTGAGTGTGTGTATGGGTGTGTTAGTGAGTGAATGTATATCTCAGTGGTACATGTGTGAGTAACTACATATGTGAAAGGCAGTATATATGTGTGTTGGAGTATATAAATGGGTATAAGTGAGAGTGTGTGATTGTGAGAGTGGCTGTATGGATGAGTGTGTACTTGTATCAGTGATTGTATAAGAGCGTAAGAATGTGCTAGTATTTGTATGAGTAAGCGAGCTGGTGTGTGTATAACTGTATAGGTGAGTAAATGGCAGTGTGATTAATTATTTGCATGACTGACTAGGTGTGTGAGTACCTCTATGGATGAGTGGCGGTGTGTGAGTGTCTATGTAGGTGTCTGTGTGCATATGAAAGTCCTGCACTGAATGACCGTAAGTATGAGTGACTGTAGAGGTGAGTGAGTGGATGTGTGTGTAGACCTAAGAATCAGTGAGTGTGTATGTAGTTATTGGTGTTGGAGTGTCTATGGTTTTGAGAATGGCAGTCTGTAATTTACAGTGGGTGTATCAAAAGTTATATTAGGGTGTGAGAAGATGCATCAAATTATCACATGGATGATGTCATCAGTGATGTCATCAGTGATGTCATTTGAGATGTCATCAGTGATGTCATCAGTGATGTCACTGACCATGTCATGAGTGATGTAATATGTGACGTCATCAGCAGTGCATTGCGGGGCGCGAGTTATAGTTAGCTGAACTAACTATAACGGGGGAATTTCACGGGTTTAGTACGAGTGAAATGTCGAACTAACTATAACTGTCCCTAAAACCTATATTTTTTTCAGTGAATTTCAAAGGTTTTTTAAATGCTAATTTCTAACTATAACGTGTCTGAAACCTATGGTTTTTTCAGTGAATTTCAAAGGTTTTTTAAATGCTAATTTCTAACTATAACGTCCCTGAAACCTATGGTTTTTTAAGTGAATTTCAAAGGTTTTTTAAATGCTAGTTTCTAACTATGCCTACAGAGGTAGGACATGTGAAGAAAGAAGAAAAAACGCACAGAAAGAAGCAAAAGAAATGCAGAAAGAAGCAACAGAAGTCCACAAAGACGAAGAAAAGTGCAGGAAGAAGCAAAAGATGTGCAGAAAGAACCAACAGAGGAGCAGAAAGAGGCCTTGTTCCAAAATCATCCTGTGCCCACAACTTTTTCCGACGTGTACTGGTGGTAACTAACTCTGACTAACCAGAGCCAGTGCTATGCTAAAACACACTTAGAATACAGTGAAAACACCTACATACACTAGGGAACACTATGCGTTGGGGTACCCCTGTGATTAGCATGACCTCCTCTGTAAGTCCCTAGTACATAATAGGGCAGGGGGATTAAAACTACCTCTTAAAACGCGCTACAGGGCGCGTTTGCACAGTGGTGAAGGGAGGGGGCCTGAGGTGACATGTGTGCAAACGCGCCCCGTGGCACGTTTTAAGTTGCGGGATTAAGTTCCTTGAATCCTGAGTGTCCCTGGGGCCCAACTAGCCCCCAGATACCTACAGTTAGGACCACAGAGCTGAGTTGCAGAGAGGCGTTCCGAGGCCACGCACCTTTTTTCACCTCTCTGCAACGCAACTCTGTTGTGCTTACTGAAGGTACCTGGTGGGCTAGTTGGACTCCAGGGACCCTCAGGATTGAAGGGGACTTAATTCCCCAACTTAAAACACGACACGGGGCCTGTTTGCACACATGTCACCTCAAGCCCCGCCCCCTCCCTTCACCACTGTGCAAACGCACCCCGTGGCGCGTTTTAAGTTGAGGGATTAAGTCCCCTTGAATCATGAGGGTCCCTGGGGTCCAACTAGCCCACCCTGTACCTCCAGTATGCGCCAGGAGGCTGCGTTGCAGAGAGGTGTTCAGAGGCCACGCCCCTTTTACACCTCTCTGCAACGCAGCTCTGTGGCGCTTTCTGGACGTACCTGGTGGGCTAGTTGGCCCCCAGGGACCCTCAGGATTGAAGGGGATTTAATTCCCCATCTTAAAACGTGCCACCGGGCCTGTTTGCACACATGTCACCTGAAGCCCCGCCCCCTCCCTTCACCACTGTGCAAACGCGCCCCGTGGCGCGTTTTAAGTTGGGGGATTAAGTTCCCTTGAATCCTGAGGGTCCCTGGGGGCCAACTAGCCCACCAGCTACCTCCATTAAGCACCACAGAGCTGCGTTGCAGAGAGGTGTAAAAAGGGGCGTGGCCTCTGTACACCTCTCAGCAACGCAGCTCCCTGGCGCATACTGGAGGTTGCTGGTGGGCTAGTTGGCCCCAGGGACCCCAGTATTCAAGGGGAATTACTTCCCTTCTTACAACGCGCCAGGGGCGCATTTTCAGACTGCTGCAGGGAGGGCGGGGCCTCCGGCACGATGCCCGTCTTTTTTTTTTTTCTTTCTTTTTTTTTTTGTATGGGAGGGGGGTTGCGTGGCCCACCTTCCCTCGGCCACTTTTGGCCCCGGGGACTCCATCCCCCGGGGCCTGAGCATTTTTTTTTTCTTTTTGTAAAAAAAAAAAAAAACGGGAAGGGGGCCGCGTGGCCCCCCTTTCCTGGGCCTCTATTGGCCCCGGGGACCCCATCCCCCGGGGCATGCCCTCTTTTTTTTAATTTTAAAAATATTTGTAGAGGGGCTGCGTGGCGCCCCTCCTCAGGCCATTTAAGGCCCCAGGAACCCCATCCCCCGGGGCCGGCCTTGCCCTTTTTTTTGGGGGGGGGGGAGGGGGGCTTCGTGGCCCCCCTCCCGGGCCACTAATGGCCCCGGGGACCCCATCCCCCGGGGCCTGGCCACTCTTTGGGGACCGTGGGGGGGTCCCCAATCCCCGCACGGTCCCGCCGGCTCCCCGCGTCCTGCGGGAGCCGGCATTGCTTTTCCATAAGGGGAGCTGCTGACATGCAGCTCCCCTTATGGAAATGCAATCTGCTTTGCTTCATTGAAGCGAGAGAAGGTTTCCCTGCTCTCGCTTCAATGAAGCAAAGCAAGTTTGCAATGACAGGGCGGGAGCCGCGAGGCTCCCGCCCTGCCATTGCAAACAGCAGTGTCCCGGGGGTAGACACCCCGGGACACTGCAGGAGCCGGCCTTGGGGGGTGGCGGTCCCCAGGGCCATCAAGGGCTCCAGGAGGGGGGCCACGCGGCCCCCCTCCCATCCTGTGCACAGCCCCGGGGAGGTGGTGGTCCCCGGGGCTCGGGGGTCCTAAACGGACCCCCACATTTTATTATTTAGTGCCCCGGGGAGGTGGCGGTCCCCGGGGCATGTGGGGGGGCTCGAGCCCCCCCACACAGGTAATTTAAAAATAAAAAAAAGAAGCCCCGGGGGGTGGCGGTCCCTGGGGCTGCGGGGGGGCCGTGTGCCCCCCCGCCACCATTATTTTTATAAAGCCCTGGGGGGTGGCGGTCCCCGGGGCTTGGGGGGCCTTAGAGGCCCCCCATGTTATTATTTAATAAACCCCCGCATGCCCCCGGGACTTGGCCCACCCGAGGGCCAATTAACGAAGCGAGGGAGCCCGCGCTTCGTTTTTTTTTTATCGGCAGGATCCGCGCACACAGTGCGTTTTTTGACAATTAAAAAAAAAAAATCCCTTGGGTCCAACTAGCCCACCAGGTACCTCCAGTAAGCGCCACAGAGCTGTTTTGCAGAGAGGTGGTCCAATGCCACGACCCTTTTTACACCTCTCTGCAACGCAGCTCTGTGGCGCTTACTGGAGGTACCTGGTGGGCTAGTTGGACCCAAGGGACCCTCAGGATTCAAGGGGACTTAATCCCCCAACTTACAACGCGCCAGAGGGCCCATTTGCACAGTGGTGAAGGGAGGGGGTGGGGCCTGATGTGACAAGTGTGCAAACGCGCTCCGTAGCGCGTTTTAAGTTGGGGGATTAAGTCCCCTTGAATCCTGAGGGTCCCTGGGGGCCAACTAGCCCACCAGGTACCTCCAGTAAGCGCCACAGAGCTGCGTTGAAGAGAGGTGTAAAAAGGGGCTTGGCCTCGGACCACCTCTCTGCAATGCAGCTCTGTGGCGCATACTGGAGGTACCTGGTGGGCTAGTTGGCCCCAAGGGACCCTCAGTATTCAAGGGGAATTAGTTCCCCATCTTACAACACGCCAGGGGGCGCGTTTGCAGAGTGCTGCAGGGAGGGGGCGGGGCCTCCGGTGCGATGCCGGTCCTTTTTAAAAAAAAAAAAATTTTAAGAAGGGGAGCTGTGTGGCCCCCCTTCCTTTCCTATTTTATTGGCCCTGGGGACCCCATCCCCCAGGGCCTCACCCCTATTTTTTAATGGACGTGGGACGTGTGGCCCCCCTCCCGAGGCCATATTCGGCCCCGGGGACCCCATCCCCCGGGGCATGGCCAGTGTTTTTTTTATTTTTATTAAATTAATGGAGGGGGGCTGCGTGGCCCCCCTCCTCAGGCCATTTATGGCCCCAGGGACCCCATCCCCCGGGGCCGGCCTTTCCGTGTTTTTTTTAAATATTTTTTTTTATAATGGGGGAGGGGGGCCGCGTGGCCCCCCTCCCGGGCCACTCATGGCCCCAGGGACCCCATCCCCCGGGGCCTGGCCTCTCGTTGGGGACCGTGGGGGGGTCCCCAATTACCCCACGGTCCCGCCGACTCCCCGCCTCCTGCGGGAGCCGGCATTGCTTTTCCACATGGGGAGCTACTGACATGCAGCTCCCCGTGTGGAAAAGCAATCTGCTTTGCTTTATTGAAGCGAGAGCAGGTTTCCCTGCTCTCGCTTCAATGAAGCAAAGCAGTTTGCAATGACAGGGCGGGAGCCGCGAGGCTCCCGTCCTGTCATTGCAAACAGCAGTGTCCCGGGGGTGGACACCCCGGGACACTGCAGAAGCCGGCCCTGGGGGGTGGCGGTCCCCAGGGCCATCACAGGCTCCAGGAGGGGGGCCGTGCGGCCCCCCTCCCAACATTTTCAAAGCCCCGGGGAGGTGGTGGTCCCCGGGGGTCCATAACGGACCCCCATATTTAAATATTTAGTGCCCCGGGGAGGTGGCGGTCCCCGGGGCGTGTGGGGGGCTCGAGCCCCCCCACACAGGTAAATTATTATTATTTTTTAAAACAAGCCCCGGGGGTGGCGGTCCCCAGGGCTGTGGGGGGGCTGTGTGCCCCCTGCAAATATTTGAAAAAAGCCCCGGGGGGTGGCGGTCCCCGGGGCTTGGGGGGGCCTTGGAGGCCCCCCAACATTAAAAAAACCAAGCCCCGGGGGGTGGCGGTCCCCGGGGCTGCGGGGGGCTGTGTGCCCCCGCAAATATTTCAGAAAAGCCCTGGGGCGTGGTGGTCCTCGGGGCTGCGGGGGTCCCCCCTGGGCCCCCGCAATTATATTGAACATGCCCCCGGGACCTGGCCCACCCGGGGGCTAAATATTAACGAAGCTCGGGAGCCCGTGCTTCATTTTTTTCCCCCATGGCGGGATTCTCGGATGCTACGCGAACTTCGCCGTTTTAAAAAAAAAAAATGCTTTTGTGGGACCCCCTAAGCAGGCCTAGGGGTCAGGGTGTTTCTACCCTGCCCCCTTTTCTTTTTTTTCGTGTTTTTATTCTGATTTCTTGTGACTCGGTTCTACCGAGTCACAAGATGGCTGCCAACACTTCCTGGTTTGGAGTGTTGACAGCCAATTAGAATAAAGCTCGTGGTTGGGAGGGTCCGCGGATCCTCCGTGCCTCTAAATATTGAAACTTTTATTTTTGATTTTCTCAGCAACTACTGAACGGATTTACACCATTTTTAAAAAGGTCGCTTTCTGAACCAAGCACTACCTTTTTGCCAAATTTGGGGTAAATCCGTTCAGTAGTTTCGGCTGTAGCCTTGCATAAAGTTTCCTATGGGAAATTGATTTTTTGACTCTTATTTTTTGAATTTCTCTGGAATTACTGAACGGATTTACACCATTTAAAAATAAGGGTGCTTTCTGAACCAAGCACTACCTTTTTGCCAAATTTGGTGTAATTCCGTTCAGCAGTTCAGGCTGTAGCCGTGGCTAAATTTTCCTATGGAAAATAACATGGAGAAAACATGTTTTGGGACCCCCCTTTTTTCTCGGCCCCCTCTTGCCGAATCACCCCGAAACTTTCAGGATAGGAGCTGACCGTAACGGGCCATATCTTTTGAAAATTTCGCGAAGATTCGTCAACCGGTGCTAAAGTTATTGGGAAAAGAATGTTATGATTTTCCTATGGATAATAGGTCCTAACTATAACTATCTACTGGCGACCGCAGTAGATAATATATATATATATATTAGAAATTAGGAGAAATTCGAGGTCAAAATATCTGGACAGTTGGTACGGTGGTACTCCCACTGTACTGCATATTCACAAAATAACCATTCAGATTGGATGAGAGCACTTTTTTACCTGTCAGCTCCATCCCTCTTGACATTGCAGATTGGAGGGGTAGTAGGTTCATTATAGCCCAACATACCACCATCCATTGGTTTTTCAAAACCTTTTTAATCTAACCAGAGAGTCTACCAATAAAGGATAGTTGAGACATCACTGTGTTAGTTTTAATCACCTTTTCTGCACTTATTTCTTCTTTTTTGATCCCACAGAGTAGTTATTTATGTTTGTCTTGTCTCCCCCTCCCTATTGCTCCACCTCTGTTGTTGGCTTGCGCGGAGGTGTGTTAGCAGCCCTATGATGAAGCATGCCACAGATTTCTGTGGGTGAGGGCAGTTTTAACAGCACGTGTGTCTTGTCTACCTAACTCTTCTCCTGAGTGACATATTGTGCATAGTCCCATTTCTTTGTGTGGTTAAGAGCTCCATCACTCTCCCAGGACCAAGCAATCTGGTTGGCCGCAACATCAACAGAAATATTGTGACTGCCATTTCTGGAGTTGGGGACAACGTCCCTGTGTCCTAAGTTTATAAGTAAAAAATAATATACAAGGGGCAGGGTTGGGGTAGCCTGACCCCTTTGCCCTTGTGTGGGTATCTGGGGACAAAACCCACAGGACATAATGTGCCAAACCGTGCGGTCCCGCGGGACTACTGTGGGAGCCAGCATTGCCCTCCAGTGAGTTCCGGCTGGAGTACTCAGGAGTACCACAGGACAGTGCAAGTGTCAAAAAGTAAAGCTTGCACTGTCCTGTGGTACCTTGGAGTACTGCTCGTGTGGCAGTAGTGGGGAAGTACTATGTACTCTCCCGCGGACAAAAATGGCGAACAAAATGGAAAATGTGCTGCGGGTTGACCGACCGTGGGGTTTGGACAGCACCCTGGGGTTGGCCGCCCACAGGGTAATGGGCAGTCAACCCTACATCGTGCACAGGTGAAGGATGTGCGCCGCAGGAAGTTGGTCATTCACAGCAGGTTGGTCACAAGACCTGGCCGCCTGCAGGGGTGTTAGGTGCAGGGCCTGGCCACAGGCTATGGCCTGTGGCCAATACTCCTCCAGGCGTGGCCAAAGATTGTGTGAGGTTGGGGAGGTTAGCTGCATGTGGGGGGTTGTTTGCTGTGGCCATGCATCTTCGCCCAACCCCTTGTGGTGCACGGTTAATTATATCTTACTTTAAGTTTAAAAAAAAGGTAGAAGAAATTTACAAGGTGATGTTACATTTAAAAAAAATCTGCATGTACACTTTACTGACCTAACAATAACTTGCGTTGCGCCCCCACAATGCACTGCTTATGACCACACAAATGACATCACTCATGACAGATTGGAATCTGTTGGCACGCAGTGCAGCAGCACCTCTCCAACCCCCTAATGCTAACGCTGCTCCATGCTCTCACTCATCTCACATCTGCATTGCGCTCTCATTAACCACCTGTGCAGGTGGTAAATGGGAGTGGAATATGCGCTTTATTGGGCCCAGGATGTTGATTCTCAAGTGGGAAAGTACCCAGTAATACTGGATCGGCATGTTAATCTTCGTTCCCGTCCACAAAACTCTTGAAACTCGGACTTTGGTGGGTAGAAACTGACCGGAATTGGTAAATATAGGGCACACAGAGACAAAAAAGTACAGTGACTTAAAGCAGCTGAGAAAACACATGGGCACTCTGTAACCTACCTCATATTAAAAAATAGCCATGGCAGAATTACAATGTAGTATAAGATGTCATCCTTTTATGAAGAATATATTCCTTTAAAACGTAGATGTTATCACTGATACTGAGAAACGCGACTCTTCACTTACCTCCAAATAGTATGTCGTTGAACATTGGAAAGACATTTAAATAGCTCAGTGGGTTCAAAGCGTTTACAGGATAACACGGCATGTAGAGTTTCATAATTATAAAAAAAACATGTTCCAAAGAATTCAGTTAATCGAACACCTTTTACGTAATCCTCCGCTGTATGGGGCGCATTAAAAATGGTAAATGATAGGCTACTGATGTCCTTCTGTTGCTGATAAGTAGAGGGTGTGTACTTACACGAGTCTCCTTGAACACACGCACACCCGGCGACGAGGAGGATGAGGGCCAGCTTGGGCAGATTCCGCAGCATCACTTTGCCTCTCGTGACAGATAGTACCAGAGCGGTAGACTGCAAATGGCCCTTCTGGTCGTCACAAGCTTGTGTAGGCATTTTGAAGGGTGCTTTAAGCCCCCTTCGCCCACACCCCCCTGTTCTCCGTTATTGGGACTTTTTGTTCGAAGTATTTCCGTTGTGTGCAGGTCTACGCAGCAACAGGAGGTAGCAGCTCAGTCCTCTGAGGCAAAGGCGTGAAAAGCGCGGGTTTCCTTTCTCAAGTGACTTTGAACATGTCGTCATTGCGTCTCTGGCGGGGACAGAGGAATGTCAGCGTTAGGTTAGTCACGTGGTGACGGTGGTGCTCATTTTAAAACACGAATATGTGGGTAGTCATTTAATAAGTACCACTGAGGAGGTGGTGACCTGTAACCCTGTGGGTTAATTCAGCTGCTGGCAAGTTCTGTGCGGACATTTGTCGATGGTATCCAGTGGAATAGCCAACACAGTTGAACAGTTTCAAACATCTATGTAAAAAATAATTAATGGATGAATATCTCATTTATAAAGCGCTCTACCGCCCCAAAAAAGGCGTCTTGGCGCCGTTGCATATATAGGTTTAATTCATTTCGAATTAATGCATCATAATAATAACATGCAAGACCCCAAATTGACTGGCTGGATTTGTGATTGGCTAAGTAAGAGTGGTATGCAAGCATCTAGTCTTTGTGATGGAATTTAGCTTTTTAAAATTCGAAGTAAATTAATTTCTGAATCTTTGTGGTAGCGCTGGGATCCCTATCTAGATCCACCGATAACATCCTCTTACCAAGCATGGCTCTCCTGGGATTTAGTACATAGAAGACATTGTTAGCAAGACCACAAATTCTAATAGCCAAACATATAAAAGAAGCACATATATTTTTTTTTAAAGCAGGACTACAAAAAATATGACATCATAACATCTGAATGCATGTTTAACACTGTAAACATTCAATAACAGGTGAGTCGAGTTAGCTTGTTTCAGCTTTGTGCAACAGAGAAGATCGATTAATTTTGTTGAAAGTAGAAATTTGAAAAAAAGTCAACTTGTTGGCTGCTTGATCTAGGTACACTAAACCCATGTTTTTTGGTACTGGGCTTTTATTAAGCAAATTTAAGCATTCTAGCAATGGTAGTTTTTGTTTTCTTCAATTGAGCCAATGCGCTTATAAAAACCGATTTGTAGTGAGGAAGTATTGGCATGAATACACGATAGTTGGTGTGCGTCAAGTGAATTGCATTGTAGGATAAGTATGATAGCCTAAAGATACCAACGCTGAAGTTGGCAGGCAATGCCATGTTAGAAACTGGTGCTCATTCCAAAGGAAGAATTGGATGAGACTAGAGACTGGCACTGATTTCTCAAAGGAGAGATTAATATAGGTGCTGACACCACTCATTTCTCTACCACAGAGTGGAGCCCTTAAGCAAAGGAACTAAATTAACTGTATATCAAGCCTTCAACAGTTTGTCTACCCATCCATTCACATACTCATCCATCCATCCCTCAGTCCATTTGTCCGTTAATCCATCATCTCTCCATTTGTCCCTCTGTCCTTCTAGGTGTGTCTGTCTGTGTGTTTTATGCTTGTGTCTGTGTTCTTTTACAATAGTTTCTGCATCTGTATGTTTGTTGCCTGTGATCCAGCGCGATATTAGCAAACAACATTCATACACCAGATACTCACTTGGGCCCATACATTCATACTACGCTAATACTTACGCTGGGTTTTTATCAGTTGTTACTCTCTATCAAAATCCCTGCTACCAATTACCTTCTGATTGAAGAGTAATGACTTACCAATGAATCCTTTGCTAATTGGGAAATTTAAAATGAGTGACATTCATTATAGTACATAATCCTGAAATAACCACTGAGTCAGGAAGTTTTAAAATGTTTATCTAAAGATTTAGCAGAGTAAAATACAGAGCCACATGGTACTTAATCGCAATACCCAAGATTAAGCATAAAAATTATTATTGCTAATCAATGACGGTGTTTAAAGAAAAGGAGAAGATAGAGACAGCAGCGCAACTAAAGGTTGCATTATATTTACCTAAGTGCGAGAACCAAACCCCTTAGCCAAGGAGTTGAAAGAATAGGACCCAGGAAGGATGAAGAGCAAAGTCTTCCTCCAGGATCAGGACTGGACCGGTGACCTCTCTACAACGACGCCTGCGTCGTTCCCCTCTCTGATACTCGACTTCTCCTCGATTCTCCCGTGCCTTCCTTCTAATGGACTCTGCCGCCCCCTCCTCAGGACCTCTCTCTGGACAGCAATTCGGTCTGCAATCGATCAGCTTGGCAGTCTGGAGCTAAGAGCGCTCTGGCAGCATGGACGCCTGTTCTTCGTGAACGCATGCTCTGACTAATTAACTAATGCTATATTCTATTATACCCTTCTACGCCCATGTACCTCCCCTTAATGTTACTAAAATATGGGGCCACTACTTCTGATTGGACAGGGACAGGGGGTGGATTGTCGCACCATATCGATTTGGCCTAAATTGTAAAGCCTATTGTTTTTAAATTCCCACCCCTCAATTTAATACATTCGCTTTATTTCCCACCCATCTCATGACAAATGTAAACAAATTTTCATAGACAATGTATCAATGTACAACAGGAAAGGCAAAGTACATCATCTTCGGTCATCGGGTCGCGGCCTTGGACGACGTCCAGATTGACTTCATTTGGCAGGCACACAGGACACATGCGCAGAACCATTTGCCTCTCGAGTTTCAGATCACCAACCCAGGCCCAAGTTTACGAACTAATAAAAGTGCAAGAAGAAAATATTAAAATCACAGAATAAAATGTTTCACTGTATGCCCACTTTTTCTACTCTATTCCCATTTAATTATAAATTCTATCCCGCGTTAGTAGCGTTAGGAAACGACAATTTAGTAATGACATGAGAGCAAGCTGAAGCATGTGAAAACATCAAGGAGCCATTTTACTACACACTGCGCAGAAGCAGAAATTTCCCACCAAGCAAAGAAAGACGTCACACCATGTGATATGGTTGCGACATGCGCATTGAGTTTTCCCGCGCATAGCGGCCATTTTGAATTACAAACAAGTGTTAGTCATTAGTAAAACACATAGGCAAGCTTCCTTTTCTTTCGTGTCGTGAATGCAAAAGGTTAGTATTAACAATACAAGTTTAATAAATTAATACTATGAGGAGGATTGAATACAAGCAAGTTTCATTTATGAAACCTTGCTCCATCACCTGTGTGGACCTCTGTGTGTTGGCCTATGTACGTGGATTCCTGCCTCTCCCTGGAGTTCCCCAGCAGCTATTCAACTGTATGTAAGGCTTCAAAAATCTATATCAGGTCCTGATTCCTCACATTTTAATCTCGGCCCTACATTTGCCCTTTTTTTTATCCACACTTTTCTCTCTAGATTATTTTCTTTCTGCTGACTGGACTCATAAGGTCCACCTCTCAAGAAATGATGAGCCTCTGAAGATGGATTTTCCTATGCCTTACCCTTTTGCTTCTTAATGTTTCTTATTCTTTCATTTTTAAGTTTGGCACAATGGATGACCATATTGATTCATTGTTTATTGTTAAATGCACTGTTTCACTTTTTAATTGGTTTACCGTTACCTGGTTGACCCCAGCCTTGTTTTATCGTCATGCATGAAGTCTGTTTCACATTTAACCCACAGCCAGCTCTACGGTCACTTCACCAGCATTCTTCCAATGAGCATAACCACATACAGCGTCTAGCACCATTCTTAATTCATTTGAAGACTTTCGGGTCATCTTTAATACTTTTTTATTTTATTTTTATTGATACTCTTTTACTATTTACCATTTAGCCATTACAAGATGGCCACCGTTACTTTGTTGGACTAAGTTTTTAGTCCTTTAACACTTTTTACCCGGATACCGCAAGCCTCAGGTGCAACCGCGTTTCACTCTACCACAACTCGGGCAAGTCAGGCACTCAAGCGCCTTTGACTGAGCTTCACTGCATGAAGATTATAGTAAATTACATCATACTCGCGCTGCACTGTCTCTGTGTTGGCGGGTTGTTTTTAGCCACTATGCATGTTTTTTACTGCCAGCTCATCACACCCAATTGGCGCCGTAACTGGATTTTTCCAGCACGGCGTGTTCCGTAACGTTTACATTCTGCCTTGGTTTTCACATTATCGCATGACCGCATGATTACCATAATGCAGAGTCACTTTGTTTCATAAGACACTTTTGTACAACTTTCGTCGCCTCTCTTATATTTGTTTTGATCTCCACTCTGATCTATACTCGGGTAATTCATATTTATATTTTCACTATGAATCTTTTAGGTTATCTTTCAGGGCATTATTGATAGACACCATTGTGTTTGGGTGAGTCTATCCCCACGCGTTTCTTCAACTCAAATCACTGCACGTTTAACATCACTTCAGCATAATATTATGCATTGTTTCGAATTACTGGATGGTTTCCTCATTGCATTTTTGTGTTTAATTATAGAGTTTTCCCTGATGAAGGGCGCGATGCCCAAAATGCATTAGATTGCTTTTTGAATGCATAGCAATTACATGTAGTACATCGCATTGTGAATCTCATGGGTATTGAAGCATTATGGATTGAATTTAAGTCCATCGTTATTTCAAAATACAACTTTTTGAAAAAAACTGTGATTACGTGTCTTCACTACTAGATACCACAAACAGTTCTACACCCCTTCGTAGGGTATTAATTGTGCCCAGGGGGATTTACCCCATTTCCTTTGGGTTGAACTAACATTCTGCATTATACTTACGCTCACGATCGGAGAGTGATACCCCGGGAGCACATCAAACAGCACAAGGGGCATATTAACAAGGGCTGACGATAACATTATCACCGCTTTAGCGTCTGTTTTCGGGCGAAAAGCGGCGATAATTTTATCGCAATATCATCAAGGACATGCTAGCGCGTGTTTCCTTGACTTAGCTCCCGTTTCCAGCACGCCTAACTTTGCATCTCTAATGAGATGCAAAGTGAGTGTCACTGGGCGTACCCCTGACGGACTACCTTGTTAAATATCGCGAAATGTACATCGCAATATTTACAAGGAGTCCCACGCATTTTTGCAGACGTTAGTTTTTCGCCAAAAAAATGCAGACTTACCTATACCTAACAATGAGAGTGGATTATGCTGATACGACCACAGGGTTGTATCAGCAAGGTTATCGCCGTTTTCCATGGAACATCGCTGAAAAACCAGCGATGTTCCATGGAAAACACCGCTATCGCTGGAAAATTATCACCATTGCGCTATGCGTTGTTGATACAGCGATAGCATGGCGATAATTGCCAGCGATAGCCGCCGATAAATAATTTCTCGCTAAGAGCGGCCAGCGATAATTATCGCTGCCGCTTGATAATATGCCCCCAAATTCCTTCAAATCCCCAATGCAACTTTGAGGCTGTGCACATTCAAAAACCTTCATTTTGATTGTTGCACAGGAACGCCCACAGCAACACCCATTGGACGTCCCTTTGCTGCAGAAAAGTGCAGCAAGGAGGGCCATATTTACAAGGCGGCGTTAAGCTCCGCAAAGTGGCTTAGCGCCACCTTGTAAATCTGGCGCAGGGCATTGCGCCACCGAATGTAAGAAAACGTGATGCTCCAGTGGCGCATCGCCCTTGTAAATTTGCCCCCTGGAGCCTAGTTATGTGGTGGGAATTACATTGATAAGTAGCATGCTATGCATAGAGGTTCCAGAGGACTCTATTCATATGCCGGGCCACCTCCTGTGTAGCAGGGATTAAAAAATCCCCTCTTGTCAACAGTCGATGCTACAATGGTCCGAAAGATGTTGAAAACAGTAGATTGCATCTTATAAGCTGAAAGACAATGCAGTGTAAAACTAGGGAAAAAGAATTGTTAAGTAAGAGTCTGGTGGGAAAACAGGTTCTTGTGCCAGATCCCCAAGAAACGAAATAGTATCTTACAGGGCAGTGTATTAAAGACACAATAGGAGAAAAATGTTATAACAATTCCATTGTGTGGCCATGAATAAGAGAGAAAACACTAATAGTACACTCAATAGCACTAGGCTTACCACAGTACAGCTCTTACTGGAGGCAGCCATGTACCACTCGAGAAAAAGGGAAGAAGTGACACTTGCAAACATACGCTTGGTTCTAGAGGAGAATATGAAGAGAACCAGGAGACTAGAAATTAGAAACTATGTGTCAGGTGAAAACAATTGAATTTAAATTTATTGTACAGTTAATTAAAACCTTAACAATCATGCATTTCATGTTAACATTTTATAGCAAGAAGAATAAGTCGCCGTTAAAACACAATAAAAAAAAATTAAGGTAAAATGTGGCTAAAATATGGCCCCAGGATAGATTTAAACAGCAGAGAGCAAGGTACTATAGCGTACAGATGAAAGTGCAATGTGCAAGACAACCATTTAACCTCTACAGGGATTATAATGTATTTCATGCGTATTCCACGACATTCGTCGTATAATCAAGCAGCAAAGCCAAAATGGCCGACTTCGTGGATCAAGTACTTAGCAACAGGTTGAGTGACGCTCACCAGCCTTGTTTGCCCTCTGTTTGGGGGCTGAGAGGAGAGAAGACCGGCACGGGGAACCAGGGCGGGCCCGTCTGCGCCCGTCAACGACCGACAGAGGCCGGGTCGGGCCACTCCCCTAACCTGTCAAACAGGATCTACAGAACCTCGGTAAGAGCGATTATATAAATTGATTACGCACTGAGGATCCCTTTTGCCTTAACTATGGGAAAGCGTAAACTTGCTACTGTCCCTCCCGGCAGAAAAAACAAAAATGCCAGGCTGAGTGCACCCATCACCAACTATTTAAACACTGCCATGGGTTTAATAAATAATGAGATTGTCAACGTCGAGGAACGCTTAGCTGCCACTAAAACAGCTCTGACTGCAGTAACGGAAGGGTCTGTATTGAGTGAAGCGATATTAGACCCTGAAACAAATCCCCAAAAGGATTTAATGGCTGTAATACATAACACTAGTATATCACCCAGTAAAGCGCCATGTGTATCTACAATACCACTCGAAATAACGGTTCTAACAGAGGGTACAGATCTAGCCTCTACCTCGGTAAATAAAGGAAAACAGCCACTGAAGGCCAAAGTAAAAGTTCCCCGCAAACAACAACAATTATTTCCCACAAGACAGAGTAATGGCTCGGGGGATACCTTGTGCTCTGAATACCACCTCAATTTGGAATCATTATTCAAAAACCTACACGGGAAAATTGATACTATTGAAAGGAACTTGATGTTAGAAATAACAAAAATTAAAAATGATGTGGCCCAGATTTCAAAATTAATTACAGTCGACATTATCGGAAAATCGCCCCAGTACAACTGTCCTAAATGCTAAAATTGCCGGGAAAATGTCTGGACATACTGAAAGGTCTCTTCCAAATGACACTCCAACAGGTACCACAGAAATACAAACATTGGGTGGCAGGGATAACGTGATGGAATCCATGTCCCCAAGAACTAGACATCATGTGTTGCAACCCGTGTTGTTAAATACATGTAACATGAAAAAGCCAACAAATAACAACAAAAATATGGATAGAATGCATTCTACCTCCCAACCTCAAAGGAATTATCAGAGAGTCCTCCACTTACCACCTGAGGCAACACCTTACACTATTGTGCTTAAAAATGTGCCAGAACTAACGGAGGGGACCAGAGAGGATTGGGAAGACTTGAAAAAAGAAGGCAGTGTACTGGTTTGCAGAAACTGTTACTATAATTCAAATATTTTGGCGCAGAACATTAGTATGGTTGAAAGAGTATCCTGGGTGGGTAAACAGCCAAAAGAATGTAAAGGAGATTGTGCTGTCGTTTCTTTCCGAAACCGAGAAATGGTTAGAGCTTTGTTTGAAGAGTTACACAATAGAGGGAAGATGTTATCAAACCCATGGAATGATGTTATCACTGTAGCCCCCTTAGGGTACTTCTATAAACCAGAGAAGGAACTTCATAGTTACCCTGTAAATAAATTATTAACAGTGGATAGGCCTACATCCCTTCTATTGTCTAATAGATTCCTACATCTGAGAAGATGTAGTGATTTGGATTGACTACAGCATGTTCCTAAATACAATTTTTTTCATACTAAAACAAATTGAGTATTACAACAAACTAAAAATTTAACACCTAAGAACCTGAAGCTGGTAACATGGAATATCGCAGGTATTAATAAGAGATTGTGTGATGATGCCTGGTTGGAATTTATAAGTAACTCTCATATCATTTGTATGCAAGAAACCTGGCACACGAAACCCTTTTATATTGATGGTTTTACTACAATTGATACGCAAGCAATTCCCTCCCAAAATGGATGGGCAAAAGGGGGTTTGGCAGTTCTAGTCTCTGTTATATGTCCATTGACTCTCAAAAAAGCTTATACTGACTCACCTTTTTTTCAACTCTTGTGGTTCCTATCTACTGATAACCAGTGTTTTGTAATAATTAACTTCTATAACAATGTATTTGATAATACTAGAAATCAAGTTATACTGGCTATGGAGAAGGAGCTTGATTCACTTTTAAAAAAACATCAGAAGTGATTTTTTTCCTGATTTGGGTCGGTGATTTTAACAGTAGAAAATGTAAACTTTTAGATGGAAAATATTGCGGATATGGGAATGAGCTTGGTGAAACTCATTCACACTTTCCACATAATCTGTATGGTGAAACTGTGAACGGGGCAATATACAAATATAACCTAGAATTATTGGAACAGTTCACCCCGGAGGGACAGTCCTGGTTACCTACCTACGAAGGCCATGGTCAGGGGTCAATTATCGATCATATATTGATCTCTGTATCTGGGCGGAATCAAATAATGAAAATGGAGGTATTAAAAACTTGTTTTAGCGACCAGAACCCTCTATTTCTAACTGTCAAACTAAATGAGATTATACAGAAAGGGCCCTGCCTATCACCTTTTATATCAACACAAGGAGAAAATGGTATCACCATTAAATGGTCAGGAGTGAACCCACAAGACTTTGTGAATAAATTACTGCACGACTGTAAAAACGAAATTGAGATTTGTAATAAGGGAGACTCCACTGAACATCAGATTATGGGGGCATTTTGCAATATAACGTCTGTAATATCTGGGGGATTGAAAAGCAAGAGTAGGAAAAATAATCAAAGAAAAGTTAGTTAGTTCAATTGCAAATGTACAATCTCTAATAAAATGCTTTAAAGAATAGGTCCAGAGAGAGTGCGCTTTTTAATACACAGAGAAGGATATATAAAGAGACTATTAAACAAAGGAAGAGGGAGATCCAAGATCAAGCATGGGAACAACTCACCCAGGCTATAAACACAAAGGATGCCCCGTTATTTTGTAAAACGATAAATCATCCTTATTTCAAAGATCAAAGTGCGGTTAAAATTGAGAGCCTGGTGCAGCCGTCACAATGGGTAAGCTACTTTGGGAAGGTTTTTAACCCAGCGGATGAAAACCCTATTTGTGTAGCTACTAGTAGTTCCAATGGTAACTCATTACCGTCTGAATGTACGGACCTTATTATTTTGGACCCCACTAATCTAGACTTTATTACTCTTGATGAAGTTGTGGTGGCCTTGGATAAAAGTAAAAATGGAAAGGCACCAGGCCCTGATGGGGTCCAGATAGATATCTTTAAAACTAATACAGATCTTTGGGCCCCACTTTTACAAAAAGTATTTAACACCATATCGGGTGGTCTAGTGCCAAGAACATGGGTGGAGAGCATTATTGTCCCAATCTTTAAAAAGGGAGACAGAAGTAAAGCCAACTGTTATCGTCCTATCTCCCTCCTTGACACAACTTCCAAGTTGATGGGTAGAATCTTACTGGAGAGGCTGGAATCATGAGTGGATGAAAACAAAATCCTCACTGAATCCCAGTATGGTTTTAGAAGAGCGATAGGGACAATCGAACAGCAGTGTGTAAACTTGCACCTTATAGTCAGCAAATATGCATTGGTAAAAAAGGGCTTTCTACATCTTTGTTTTGTCGATCTAACTAGCGCCTTTGACTTGGTGAACCATGCAAAATTATGGCAAACTTTGAATCACATGGGTGCACCGAAAGATATTATTATATATCTTTCACAAATATATAGTCGATTAAGCACTAGAGTTCGTTATGGAACCGAAGGAGAATGCACAACTAGTTTTAGAGTAACACAGGGAATCAGGCAGGGTTGTGTACTTGCTCCACTACTTTTTTCCTTATATATAAATGGAGTGGACGAAACCCTCCCAAAATTAAATGCTGATGTCCCTAGAGCCGGTAAACGTGCTATCCCCACTCTGCTCTATGTGGACGATGCAGTCCTTTTATCAAGAATTGCAAATGGGTTGCAATCTTTAATTGAAAAATTTGCTGATTATATGAAAGAGAAGGATTTGATACTGAACCTGAAAAAGACCTATACGATGGTGTGTGGGAGAGGGAAAATAAAGAATAGGACCCATCATATAAATAACGTCCCTTTTGCAGCAACAAACTCCTTTGTCTATTTAGGTTTAACATTCACAGCAAATGGACAATGGGGAGCCCATATCGAACACTGAAAAATAAAATTTTCCCGGATAATAGAGGCAATCTTCAGATCCTCTAAGAAAATGGGCAATAAACCCATCAGGGAAATTATGGCACTGTATAATAGCAAGTGCCTTACAGGAACATGTTATGGTGCTGCATTATGGGGAGCATCCAAGCATTCCACCCTCCAGACTAAAGAAAACATTTTCCTTTGGAGATTGTTGGCTGTCCCAAATTCTACCCCCACATACAGCATACACAAAGAGCTAGGTGCACCTTATATTAAGGATTTTATTAGCATGGCAAGTTTAAACAGCTGGTATGGAATATGGAGCAAGGAGGGCACAAAATTTACTCAGGAGATTATTAAAGACTGATACTAGAACACGGGAAAAAGATCCCATGGTTGATATATATTAAGAAACTTTTAAATGAATGTATTGAAAATTATGTTTTTAATAATCCCCCCCCAAATACTTGAGTATAATAAAAAGGACCTGAAAACAGCCATTATGAAATTACGAAGTTGGTCAAGGGAAATCGAGGCAAAAACAAAATAGACGACCAAGGCATATAGTGATAGGACCTTAGGGACAGGGATTCAATCCTATTTAACTCGGGTAACAAACATAAGACACAGATTTTACCTGACGAGATTAAGAATGGAGATAGTCCATTTTTTAATAGCTTTCCCATCGATGGGGAAATGGAAACGAAATCTTCCAAAGTGCCCCTGCGATGGAAAGTCAGATCAGACAACCTTGCATTTTATTCTATTCTGTGGTTTTTATAGAGACTTAAGAAAGAGTGGGGCATATTAGCAAGACCCACGTTAAAATTATCGCCGTTTTAGCGGCAGGAAACTGCCGCTAAAACGGCGATAATGGGCTTGCTAATATGCGTTATGGAATTCCAATAGAAGCCCAGGTTAGATGTCCTACACATCTAACTTGGGCTTCTATTGGAATTCTATAACGCATATTAGCAAGCCCATTATCGCCGTTTTAGCGGCAGTTTCCTGCCGCTAAAACGGCGATAATTTTAACGTGGGTCTTGCTAATATGCCCCAGTATTTTACGCCCGTTGTTTTTAAAGAAGAGAAGTTTTACATACAAAATCGCCTTTCAATATATCTGTAACCTAGCAAATAATAGAGTCTGTAATGCAGTGGCGGTCTACATCCAGAAGGCAATTACAATAAGAAAAAATAATTCACATCTCGAGGCTCTGATATATGAAGAAGATAGGCCACTACAATAAAAACTGACGGATAGGACGCGAGTACTGTTCTCCATTACATACTTTGTACATGGTACATTAGATAGAATGTTTTTGATGGTTCCGATGCTGGAACCCTAAATGCACATTGTTTTCCTTTATTGTGATAAAAAGGGTAAATGCCGTTGCCCTGCATGTTGTAAATTTATGATTTGTCCTTAATTGTATATTAGACATAACACTTTTTAAGGGTAATGAAAATTATTGGATGTGTTGTTGGAATCTTAAATGCACTTTTCTGTTTTCTTCCTATTGTGACAAAAGTGGAAAATGCCTTGTCATGCACAACGCAAATTAAGGTTTTTGATTTTGACTGTATATTCTGCACAAAGCACTTTATGTGAAATGAAATTAATGGATGTGCTGCTGGAATTTAAATGCACTTTATTGTATTTTCTCGCGATGAAATGAAAAAAAAAAGTCTTTCTTGTTTTAGGATGCTTTTATGGTTGTATCTTTTTAACTAACCGAATAAAGCTTGTTTGATTTGAGTGAAATAACAAAAAGCAAGAATACCTGAGTATGTAAGAAAAGTGCGAGTGCAAAAGCATCAGTTATTACGTCTGCAAGGTTCTAATGGAAAACATAAGTATTCCACATAACTTGCAGCAAAGAAAGGTACTAGGTGCAAAGCGGCTATTTGCAGAGATCTTGCTATAGGGTAAAACAATGCATTCATTAAAGATCGTTGGAAACTTAGGGGGCTAAGTGTAAAGCAGCTTTTTGCAGAAATCTTGCTGTAGAGTAAAACAATGCATAATTAAAGATCATGGGATGCTTGGACCTCGTTAATCAAGTGCTTAGCAGCAAATTAGGTGAAGCAATGAAATAACAAAATGCCTAAATTTGTAAAAGAAGTGCAGAGTGCAAAGCAGCATTAATTACATCTGCAAGATTCTAATGAAAATCGGAGTATTTCGCCTAACTTACAGCAAAGAAAGGTGCTAAGTGCAAAGCAGATATTTGCAGAGATTTTACTATAGGGTCAAACAATGCATTCATTAAAGATCGTTGTATACTTAGAGGAACTGAGTGCACAACAGCTATTTGCAGAAATTTTGCTATAGAGTAAAGCAATACATACATAAAAAGTCATTGTGTACTTAGAAAAGAGAGAGCGGTCAGCATAAAAGTTATTTATATAAAACAGTCTGCCTGGAACATGTCCTTTCAAAGTGCGTGGTATACCAGTCTTCAACGGTGCCGAAGTTCTCATTGAGGCAGGTGCGCAGTCTGTGACTTATGGAAGTTGGGTCCGAGTACCATAGTCTGTTCGACTGTATTGCCGTCTGCTAGGTGGTTGGCCTGTCTTTTGATGCTCAATTCGGCGGCGGATAGAAATTTTACCAGGTGACAGCTTAGCTGAACATCCTCGCCGGAAAAGCAAGCTAACACTGCTTGTCTGCAAGTCCGAATATGTTTCTTGTTGAAAAGTGGTCTAAGTTAATGCTGAGTTTGTTCTCCTACGAATACCGAGATGTAATATCTAGCAGGCGCTGTAAGCCTAATGGAGTCTGGCTAATAAGCACCAAGTCGTCCGTGTAAAATAAATTAGACAACTGAAGGCCACCTAGCTTGGGAGCGCGCAAGTTGCTTCCATTGAGAGAAATTGAAAGCTCCGCCATAAAAAGATTAAAAAGTATTGGGGCGAGCACACAGCCTTATTTCAGTCCAGAAGTTGTTGGGATCTTCTTTGTTAGGTGATCTCCTGCGCCCAAATTTACTTGCACCCGGGTGTTACTGTGTAAGAGGATTAGCTGTTTTAGGAGTAGCAGTGAAATGTTCAGCCTTTTTAGTTTTTGCCACAATAAGTTCCTGTCTATGTGGTCGAACGCTGAGCTGTAATCAATAAAACACAGATACAAGGGCTGTTTTACAAGTGCGGCGTCTATCAGTAGTGAGAGGGTCAAGATGTTAGTGGTAGTCCCCATGTTCTTACAGAAACCTGTTTGGTTTAATGGGATTGCTGAAATTTCAGCGGCCCAGAACGTTAGTTCTTGAAGAAGAAATCCTGCATAATATTTGGCTTCATTATCCAGTAAAGCTACCAGCCGGTAGCTTTTTGGGATTTTTTGTAAATGGGAGAGATGATCGAGCCCCTCCATGATGACGGTATCGTCGATGTACGCAAGATTGTTTCAAAGGTTGGTTTTAATACTGAAGCCCAGGATTCCGGGTCTTGTTTGAACAATAAGGACAGAATCCCGTTTGGTCCCGGAGCTCCCTCGCGCCTACCTTTGGATATTCTTTTGCAAATTTGTGTGGATGTAATTGTAAAAGGCTGTTCCAGTATTGTATTAGAAGATGTTGGTGCTTCCCTTTCAGGTGAAAGATTGTTGGTATGAAGTCGGGTTTCTTGATCTTTATTGAAGTGCGTTTGGAGGAAGATTGTCCAGGCCTCTTATGTTACATGCAAGTTAATGCCTGGGTTTAACGGGTTGGCTAGAGTGTTAATCTTTTGCCAAAATCGCGCACTATCGTTGTATTTGATATAATGCAAGAGTTTAGCCCAGAGTGCTTCATCAGCATCTTTTTTGAGGCGCCAGATTAGTTTCCTGCGCTTGGCTTTCAATTGCCTCGGTTCATGTAAGGCCGTAGGATCGAAGTCGCCTTTCTTCAGTCTCCGAAGTGCGCGATTTAACAGCGCTTTAAGCTTTTTCAATTGTGTATTGTTTCCGAAGTTGGAGTAGGGGGGATTAATTTGGGGGTATTCTGATCTCTTGTTTAGATGGATTGCCTTTTTTACCCCATATTTATTTCCTAGATTTTTTGTAAACGCCTCCCAACTGCTCAAGCAATCAGGGTCTGCGGCTTGTGCTTCTTCCACAAGTTGTTTTGCGAGGAAGAGGAGGCCTTCCGGGTCATCTGTTTTGCATTTTATTCTCTTCTCGTTGGATGTGTATTCAGGCCATGTTTGTTTACTGGTGGAGATTGTGGTGTGGAAAGTGATACGATTGTAATTTCCTGTTGTGAATGGTCGCTGTACTCTGAGGATCCAATGTGGTAGGCCATTACTTTTGGAAACAAACAGCGAGAGGTAAATGTATAGTCTATTAGTGTACTTACTACTGTGTTATGAAATGTCGCTGTCTGTGGGCGGTCTCCTGGAAATCTTCCGTTTAATGCTCGGAAGCCCAGCTGCTCCAGGATAGCTAAAAGTCTCTGAGCTGTTTTCGTGTGTCTTCCGCCTGAATTATTGTCTTGTGTTGCTGCGTCCCATACAAATGGGTCCTCCTCCTCATCGATGCCTTCAGATGTATTCCTAAACATATTTAGGTTGAAGTCCCCAGTGATGATTAAGCTGTTAGTCTGCTCATCGTTAAAATTTTCTCTAATTCCTCCTTCAGCTGCCGGGTACCTTTAGTTCTGTCGCGCGGATGTAAATAGAGGTTTAAGAGGATTATCTGCTCATTTTTAACCTCTCCCTGTAAAGTGATTCTTAGTACCTGCATGGCGTTTGGGGGCGCTAAGCTATGTGTCATTTACTCCATCGCATAGATGCTCCTTATAGAGCTGTATGTGGCAAGGCCTCCCTTGCTGTGGCGGAAATTGGCGCTCTTTATAGCTGGTAGGGAGTGCTGATTGAATCCCTTTAGTGCTGGTGGCAATTTGCATCACGTTTCCTGGAGTGAGACTATATCCAAGTTTTGAAAGTAAAATTGCAGTTCCGGGTCCAGGGTCTTCTCTCCCATACCATTGATGTTCCAGGAGCAAAGTTTCAGTTTTTTTTGTTGTTTTGAGTGTAGGGAGCCTGGTATGTCACGGATTTTGGTTTTTGGTGTTTATAGTCCTGCATAACCAGCTCCACTCTTCTGGGAGTGTACTTTTGGTTACATTGGTCCTGTGAGTCCACTGGTCTCTGGTAGCTTTACTCTCAGGACTCTTGCTGCGGGCTCCGCGTAGCACTGAGTGTGAGCATGTGCTCGATTGAGCCTTCCCGGGTTCTTTTTGATTTTCTAAGGTAGCGATTAAGGGTTCCGGATACCTTGGTTTGGTGAAGGGCCGAAGCTTAATGCCCCAGGTGTTGAGTTTAGTATGTTCTTTTAAAACTTTGTCTGCTACGCCTGGTGTGGCCCAAGTTGTTTTAGTTGCTTCCACTCCAGGTTGGTCTGGGGACTACACAAATTCAATTGACTCTAGGTCATTGGATCTTAGGTTCTTAAAGCTACTGATGGAGTTCAGTAGGTGTAAAATGTTTCCCCTGTTTAATGTATCGTTCCGTCCCTTTGACTTATACTCAGGAAGGAACATGATTATTGTAGAGTCCAGATATGCTGTTTGATCTGTAGGCAATTCCTGTTTAGCTATTGATGTTTCAGCTGGCTCAGGGCATTCACTTGTTGTTGTTATTTCCGTGCCGTTTGTGTGCCTTCCGCATATCGGGACTGCCTTGGAGCGAAAGCCTGTTATAGGTGAACCCCCTTGTGTGCATCCTGTCCCCTCTTTCCGGGACGGGGATTCTGGTGACTCTTGGTCAGGCTCTGTCACGTCGCCCTCCTGCAATTAAGTGTCTCGGGGGTCTTCCTTTAAGTCTTTCCCCAAGCCGTGACTCTTGCCCCTGCAAGGTAATATGGTCTGTGTTGTCTTTTGGTTTCGCCCCTTTCTCTTCTGCTTCCTCCGCTGTTTGGATGTTTGCAAGCTAGTTATTGAAAGAGTCATTCCAGGGGGATTACTTTTGAGTGCAGTATTGCACTTTGATAATGATGACGGCGAACCTTGCATTGTTTGATCTTTTCCATCTGTTCTTATCGGGACCAAGCCCTCATCGGGCAGTCTTGCTTCTAATGTCAGATCCGGAGTGCGCTGGTGCAGATCCTGGGTTGTTGTATTTGTTAATTGTTGCTCAGCCTTTTTCGTGGTGGTTGATTTTTTTGGTGGTTTCTGTGTCACAGCATTTCTTATATCAGAGAGGAGGTTGTCCATTACCGTTGGAAGGGTTGCCAGCTTGTCTACGATTGTTACGCAGGTACAGCTGGCCTGTACCGTTTGTGTCTCCGATTGTGCCCTTCTGATCAGATTGTTGAGGTCTGCCAATTTGCCATCGATGTTTGCGACAAAGATCGAGAGGGAGTTGAGGACTGACAGTTGGATGTCCATTTTGTCGGACTGAAATTGCATGGCGTTTACCGACATTTGCATAGTGTGCAGTAGTGTGGTCCAGATATCTTCTTTTTCCTGCATTTTGACCAGTTTCGCGTTGAGCTTTGGGGAGCTATTTCTTCCTTGGGGTTGAGCTTGAGGCGCGAGGGAGTATGAGGCGACCAGTTCCTCCCACTCTTCTGGTGTGAGGTAAGATGATTCTGGTTCTATTTCCTGAGTTGTTGAAATATATGGCCCTTGTGTTTTTGTTATTGGTTCGTCTTGCACAGTGCCTGCTGGCAGTTGGCAATGCTGTTGTTCCTGGGTTGGTTGGTCCCGCCTTTCTGGCGGCGTCTGAAAGATAGGTTGAATTTTTTCGACTGCCTTTTTGGTTGTTGTATATGTGGGGTCTTTATTGCCCGTCGTGGCCACCATGGGCTCAAGCGTTGAAGGGGATGAAAGGCTGAGTTGCTTTATCTGGTTGGAGTCTTTTTCTGGATGTTCCTTTTGTTGTTGAAGGGGTTCGGGAGACCCTGGTGCAGCCCTTAGGATGGTGTTATTGTTGGTGTTATTATCGGCAGGATTTCCGCGTTCTTGTGTCGCCTCCACTTTTCCCGGTTGAGGTGATACCCATTTAATCAGAGTTTCCTCCTTGTTGTAACTGGGGGGATGTGGTTATTGGTATTTTCATTTCCTTCCTCTTCCGTTGCCTCTGTATAAATATTGGCCTTGCCTTGGCCGTCTTTCTCCCTCCCGTTAGATTTGTTGGTATTTTTAGGCGCTGACAGCTCCGGTTGGCACCATTTGACATTGACATTGCTTAATTGTTCAAGTTCCTGATTCCCTTGTTCCTTGTTCCCCTTGATCTTCTCATCTTCTACACTTGCTTCCCAGAGTCTTGTTGCGCCAGACCTTTCCCTAGTGGCTGCAGACTCCCCGCAGTCTACTTTCGACTGCTGTTGCACAATCTGGTGCGTTATGGTGGGTTGGAGAGGAGTGGGGAGGTTGATTTCTTTGTCGCAGGTCAGGCATAATACTGACCCGGCGTCTTTTATGAAGGAGAATTTTGTGTATTTTTTTGGTTGGTGGCTTGTTTTGGTCAGAGGGGTCCTGGTTGCATCGCTTGCTTTGGCAGTTGGCTGTGCCTGCGGGCTGGTGACGAGTGGTGAGATCAGGGGGGTTTCCTCCTCCTTCTTCATTAGTTCCTCTTCGCTTTCTTTAATGAATGTCTTCTTTGTTGTCCTGCGCGTTTTCTTGTTAAGGTTCGGCACCGCCTGCTGCCTTGCCTTACCTGATCTCATTGTTATGGTTGTTGTTGTGGATGTCCCTCTTCACGGTTTCTCTCCCGCTATTCCTTGGCTGGTCCTTATCAGAAGGAGGCCAGGTGGCTGCTGCCTTATTGTCTTTTTTTCTTCTGTTTCTTTTTTTTCTTTTCTTTTCCTCCCCCCCCCCCCTATGCCACCCGGGTGAGCTGACTGCGACGGGGGCGTTGACCGGTTCACTGCGGGGCACTACGCTGACTCCGCCGTATGGGCCTCGGCGACGTTGGATAAGCTCACGCCGGGCCACGGATCTTTGCCCCTCGTGGCGCCTGTGGTCAATGGGCTGCAACTCGGGCTACAACTCAGGCTGCTGCTCCACACCAGCACACAGCTACCTCTCACACCTCCGGGCACCTCCAGATACCTCCAGGTCTCCAGGTCTCTCAGGCACTGCAGTAAAGCAGAGCGGGCAGGAAGGCAAGAAGGCGGAGTGGGCGGAGCAGGCTGGAGGGCAAGCAATGGGGGCAGCGTAATACAGCGCAGAGCGGGTCTCACCAGGTCCTCACTCGCTCTCAGCTTCTCAGTCTTTGTGCAGCCTTTGTACAGCCTTTGTACTGCCGACTGCAGACCGCGGCCCACGGACCACGGTCCTCAGCCTGCACGTCGCCGCACCACGCCCGCTCCCACAACCACAGCCGCGAGCCTCACCCAGTGTAAGTTTCTGGCTGTGACCTACCGGGCCGCTTCTGCGGAGGGAGGGGGCGGTAGCGATGCGGCGATGCAGGGCGGGAGAGGGAGCGGGTTGCTGGTGGGTTGCTGGCTCAAGCACGGGGCTGGCCGTAGCGCTCCCCCTCGATGCCTTCGGCCGCGAAACTCCAAGCTCCGCACTCCGAGCAGCACTCCGAGCAGCGGAAGCGCGTCAGTCGAGCAGTCGAGCAGCATCCAATCAACAATACTGAACAGCAAGCATTTGCTATCCTTCCAAGTTCAGGTGAAAACAAGTAGTGGCAGGATAAAATTGAATCACACTCACAATCTATGGGTGGTAGTAGAGTAGCCACATGTCTGTAAATGTCAGAGGAGTGACGTCTTTAGAAAATATCAGAAGAGAAGCCAGGGAGTGTCTGCTCAATGGTTCTGACTAGGTAGATGAATTAAGGATCAATATCTAAGGCCACATCATTTGGTTTCCCATTGTATGAAAAAATATGTGGTCACATCCTAAACTTACAATTGAATTAGGAGTGTGGGCAGGAAGGCACTGACCATAACTGTAATTATTCATTAGCATCTGTATCTAGGATAAATATAGACAAGTGCTACATAGATGGCACTGGCAATCAGCTTACAATTAGGGAATTGAGCTGCTATTAAAAGGACAAAGGCTGATCAAAGAGGAATGGTCATCAAAATCAAAAGTTTAAATTTCAAAAAGTGAATTACACTCAGAAGATCTAAAACAGATAGTGATAGCCCAAAGAAGAGGGGTGCTGGTGGGAGTGTGAGCAAGATGTAGCCCACTTGTACTTCAAGAGGTACTAGAGTCTTTTCCATTGTTCCTTCCCCGCACCCTCCCTCCTCCAACAACATCCCTTATGGACCACTGAGACTGCAAGTGATACCAGTGTGAGCATGGTTAGTAAAAATCTGTTACCAAAATTATACAGCTGAATTACGGTTCTGTGCCATTGTTTTTTATACTTCTTGACTCAGATGATCATAGTAGACATTTCCACTTTTTATGTGGTATTCTTAATACAAAAACATTGAAACATAAAACAGATAATGGTAACCATTTGAATGAAGAAAAAGAAGCCCTACTTCTACAAATATGTTTGAACTTAGGGAAAATGTAGAAAGAGTTCAAAGAGACAATAAAGGTTTCATGAACCTCACTTATAAGTAAAAAGCTGTGATAAAAAATGCAAATACTTAATAAAATGATAAGTAAGAAAGCTGATGCACATTCGGGATCAGGAGATAGATTCAAGATTTTTCTGATTGACATGCCTCTGCAACAAGAGGAATGAAAAAAACAATAACTCAGATAAACTAAACATGTTTCTTAACTCAGTGCATTCAGTCTGTTCACAGCCTTGAAGAAAGGAATCACTGTATACGTTAAATATGTGGCATAGATGCTGGTGTGAGTGGATGAGAAGCAGCCTCTTCTATTAGGCAAAACAGCATCTCAGTCAGCACTTCAAATGACTAAACAGCCATGATAACGCCTTAGTTCCTATTTCTTTTTCTGCTGTCTTTATTCTTCCCCACTTTGCATTATCAGCAATTTTCACCTTAAATCAAAAAACTGCCTATTCTAGATCATTATGTTCTGCTTGGCTGGGTTTACTGTCGATTTCCCTGATTTAAAACAACCATTGCCGGTAGCAAGCTCAAATCCATGCATTCTTTCATGCCTTGCAATCTCTTGTACAGGTTGTCTTCACAACAAGTTCAAAACTGCCCTGATTTCCAAACATGGACCAATCTTATAGCTATCTAATTCAATAATGGGCCAACTTTTATTTTAGTACCTGGGCCAATTTTTTTGCCCCAGTCCGATCCTGAGATACACAGAGAAACGTGCCTATCAAGGGAAGTGCAATCTATGGTGTGGTTACTTGGAGGATATGGTGAAGCATCTTGAGTAGTTAGCGAAAACTGATTTCCATCACCCAAACAGAAAGAAACTTTTTTTTATAGGTTCTTGCTACCACATTGTTGTGGTATCATTGCAGTGAACATAGCAGGTCTTACAATGGCCCAGCTCACTGTACTTAATGTATCACCCAGTGAAAGATAAAAGGCTGAGTTTTCTCTGGTGGGATTCTAACTGAGGACCTGCAGATTGTACACTGATTTCTACAGTAGATACATGGATCCACAAAGTGGAGACTGTACTGCTCAGAGACTGTACTGCAGCTAATGGAGAATTATAATGCGTCACATGCTACTTGGAACACACAAAGGGTGATGGGTGGAATTCTTGCAATAAGTTCAACTTCTGTCAATCGCTCAGGGTAGTATTCCAACTCATTGTTCTTTTGCCCACCATGCTAACTCAGTTTGGATCCAGCTGTGTGCAAATCAGTAATGACCCTGCTCCAATAGGAATAGTTCAGCCTGAACTGCCAGGCCAGGTCCAACCTGAACCTGAACAAACACCCAAAGACTGGTTTTGCCCTAATTGGGCTCTTCCTTCAGTTGCAGTGGCATAGTAAGCACGGGATTCTCATCTGGCCACACCCTTGCCACTTATGGCGGTACATCAAACACTCAAAAGGTGAAGGGTGGAATGCTTGCAACAAGTCTAACCACTGCCAATTGTTCAGATAGCATTCAACCCTGCTCCAATGGGCATAGTCCAGCCTGAGCTGCCAGACTAGGTCCTCCCAACTGGAACCGGAACACAAACATCCCAAGACCAGTTTAGCCCTGATTGGGGCTCATCAGTAGCCGAGATGAATTCAAGCATTCCATCCATCACCTTGTTTTTATATGCTACTTGTAACACTGTTTCACAAAATACTTTGCTTGTTTTTGCAGCACTCTAGTATGTCAATTACTAATGGTCTGTTAGAATGAATTTGTGTGTATCCCTAGTTGCGTATAATCTGAAGAGAGAGTGAGTTCAGACACAGATTAAGCAACAACAGTGCACGTACACCCTATGTCTCCAAAAAAGAGATGTTAGCGGAAAAACGAGAATAAAAAATGGGCATGGAAACTGCATTCCTGCCACCAAGCCCAGGAGAGTCCGAAGATCGGTTTTGAAAGTGGGAGGTACCTTTCCTCTTAATTTGTATATGCTTTCACAGCAAGGCCAGCAGGACCCTGGAACTACCTCACCCACCCTTGACTGAAAAGCAACTGTGTGACTTATTCATGTGGGTAGCAATTTGTAAGGTGCACAACTGTCTTTATTGTCTTTAAAATGCACTCTGACTAATTATCAATACTGACTTCCTAGCTTGTTCTTAAAACTCCAGGGCTGCTGTGTAAGTGTCTTGGTGTGTGTTGTGTGACTTCATGTTCTGTCTCTACCATTCTCTAGTTGTTTGTGCTTATGGTTTACCGTCTCTCTCACATCTTGTGAGAGCTTGCTTTTACTTTGTTTAAGTGTCTGATATGTTACCACTAAAGTGGTCAGTGTTTGCATCTGCTAAGTGACTATATATGAGGGTGTTTCACCTGATTGCATTTTTGCCTACTTATATGTGTCTGTTCTTCTGTGCTTATGTGTCTGCACTGTCTCAGGTATTGTGTCTGCTTCCCTACAGCTTGTGTATGTCTGCTAGTGTGTGTATGCTCTGTGACTGCTTCTGTGTGTCTGCATTTGGCTGCTAGGCAACAGCTTTTGTGTCTGTTCTGTGGCTCCTCGCTTGTATACTTGTGTGTTTCTGATATGACTGTAACAGTGTTCATATATAGTTGTCAACTGACCTCACATCCTGATGGTAACTGAGAAAGTAATGTATTTTTCAATTAACCCCACTATGCTTACAAGGGTAGAGATGAAACTACAAATCCTAGCATCCTTGCTGCTGTTAGTGAAACAACAGGACTGGCTTAACATCACCCTCAAGCCTTCTTGCGCACGATCACTGCCCCACCACCCCTCAAACAGTGCACAGAGGCCCAGATTTACTAACATTTTGCATCGGGGTTGCATCACTTTTTGAAAGCAGCCCTGATGCAAAATTTATTCTGGGATTACTAAGCCACACGAAGCCTGAATTGCGTGGCTTTTCGTTGCTTAGTAAGAAAAAACATAACGCTAGGCAATGCATAGTATTGCCTTGCGTTACTGTCAGGAAGGCATTCAAAAAGTGGAACATGCATCTCCCATGAAAACTGATGCAAACCCAGATTTACTAAAGGCAGTAAATCTGGGTTTGTACCAAAATTATGTGCCTACCGGAGGCTGTTGAAAGATGGAGAAATATCTCAATTTCTCCTAATTTCTTCCTCTTTCCATGTATGCTACCTTCTACATCACACATGGAAAGAGGTATTTGCCTCTGAGGATTGCTTTTGGGCAGGAAGGAATCATTTCTGTGCAAAAACAATCCTGTCTGTAAAGCAGAGATCCTTATACCATGGTGCAGGGGTGTCTGTGTTGGCCCTAGACTACCTGAAGTGTGCCAGTGCTGTGAGAGAGCAGAAGTGTGCCATATCTTAGTAGACATGCACATTTCTGCTCTCTCCCTTTCATGCAGCACAGCACAACAAGTTGCCTTGCTGTGTTGCATTGGGTGAAAGATGACTAAGTCTGCTGTATCTGTGTGAGCCATAAATTAAACACTATTGTCTTATCTATAAGACTCTTCTTCTCAAGTTCTCCTTTCTGTCAGACAAAAAGAGAGAGAAAATGAGATGAGAATGCCGAAAGGAAGTTGGAGGGCTTGTCTGATGGCCCAGCGGAGAGGCCAGTCATGCTATAGCATGGTCGAATTTCTGTGATGGGATGTTGCTGGCTTGCAGATTATATCTGCTGAAATGGTGTGGTGGTGCCCAGCAGCCCAACTATGGCAAAATGCTGGCTCTCACATATTGGTGGTTGATTCTTTGCATTTTGGGGGAATCCATGACTTGACTGTGCTCACCTCTTACAAAATGTAACTCTGGCATATTGTGGCCAACAATGCCATGATGCTGCTTATCCGTAGAATGAAGCTGGCCTTGGCCTAATGCAGGCAAATCCTGATCTATGATGGATATCCATTTCATTATGATGTTTGTTGCTGTTATATATCTAAACCCGGCATAAAAGTGGCCATTGTTGACATATTGCATGCATCTATGGCATGAAATTGTGATACTTAGGGATGCAAGGCAATGGAATTTCTGAATGATTGGTGACAGTGATACATTAATATTATTACTATTATATTTCAGGATAAAAATGAAAATGATAGGCATTGGTTTGGGGGAATGAGTTTATTTTTCCTGAATTAAGTGTGTGTTTGATAACAACATGTCCATATTTTTTACAAGCCGGTGTTTGGGGACAAAAAGGTTGTGTTCCTAAATATAAATTTAAAACAGATGTTTTAGAGATATTACTACTTCAATCCTAGACCCTAGTCTGTAAGACTGATGAAACCTGCCTGCGGTCAATCTGCACTGTCTCCATAACCGGACCTAGTAATGCCCTGAAACTGTAAAATATGTCTAAATCTGATGCACCACCTAAGATTACATGCAAGATTTGAGCACTTTTTTATTTTTCCACCTTGTCCCTTCCAATCAATCAATCAATCAGGATTTATGTAGCGCTTCTAATCACCTCATAGGGTATCCAAGCGATTTCAGGTCCCGGGATATCTTATCGGGTGATTAGTAGCGCTATAGAGGAGATCCTCACTTATAAAAGAATGTTTCCAGTTTCTCTCGGAGTGGGGAACCACCTTGCTAACCTCTCTTGAGGAAGGAGGACTGACTCACTCCACTTGCACAAATTTAGGTCAGATAGTTCACCACATCGGCCACTGATCTAAGAGTGCTGCATTTTGCTCGGTATACTTGGCTAGATAGTGCACCCTTTTGGGTCTTGTTTGTGATACATACAAATGTTTGATATGGTATGTGAACAAGTGAACAACATATGACATTGTAACAAACAAATGAAAGCACTTAATGCACACACTGTATCATCCCCAGTTGAGCCTCTTGACAGAGGTGCAGTGAAAGCACAGAAGGCTTTGGGTGGTGTATCTGAAGGCAGTTGGCTCCGCCAGCACCTGTGAGGAAATTGGGTCCTTCCAGTGAGGTAAGTTGGCAAAGCCTCTTCCTAAAACTTTTGGTTTCTGGCATTTTTTTCCTTTTCAAATTAGGCATTGCTGGGCCCAGAGGCAAAGCCTTAGTCCTTCATGAGTATGGTCATTAGCAGCAAGCCAAGGAGGCGCAATGGTTCCAGACAGTAAAACAAACACTTTCCTAAAGTTACTTTTCCATCAGAGTTACCAAAAATCTACTTCCACCGTTGAATTTGATTTTTTAAATAAAGTGAACACTAATTTTTAAGCAATGCCCTTGTATTTTCACAGGCAGAGAAATAAAATGATGCTTTTGTTTATATCTAAGCCTGTTCATGGAATAGGCAGCTTTACTTACACGGTGAAAACAGCTTTTGAGTAACAGTTCACTCTGAGGGCATGCTAGTCCTATTTTGTACCTTGTGGGCCTATAAGTACCACTTTTGGGGTTTCTTAACTAATATATAAAATAGTTTTTTCTTTGCTAGAAGCAATATACTTGTGCCATAAATATGAGTGGCATAAATACACACTGCAACCCACCTTTGACATATAACTTCCACAACACACATTTTCCATGCCAATTTACAAATGCCTTACTAGAAAAATAAATACACAAATTGGCTGAAGCCAATTTTATAGTACACTTTTAGGGACAGAGCAAAAGGATTGTGGCATTGAATGACAGTTTCACAATGCACACAATCACATGAGCGGCAAACAATAGGGTCCGTAATAGGGCAAAACATCCAGGGGAGATGCAGAAATGTTGAATTTCTTATGATTCTCAAATCTCAATTCAGACATACACACCAACTTCTTTGCAGGCACTCATCTAATTGGTCTCTTATAGACATCATCGATCACACCAAGCACTGCAGAGCTGCAAACACACCGTCTGTCAGTCCTGATGTCTATGTTCCTCCATTCTCCTGCACACCATCTTGGTACATCCCAAAGCACATTACAGACTGGATACTGCAGGAACCCTCACCTGTTTTCCAAAAGAGAAGATTTCAGTACAGGAGGAAATATGGAGTAAGACACAACAGTAAAAAGGAAAGACAAGGAAGAAGAAAACAGTTGAAACAATAAACATCAAGAAAGGAGGATGAGAAATTATCAAATGTGAGCTGAATTGAGGGAGATTTCCTAGCGGAATCATTGCAAGTTTTGCAGACTGTCTTCTAATGCACTGGTGCATAAAGTAGGATCCCCAGCCAAAGCAACAGAGGATGGACAACCGATTCAGAGTTTATCATTAGAAAGGCCAGGCTCGTTCCCACAAACCTGCTCCTGAATGCATAGTAGCAACTACTTTTGGGGTAAAGTCTCTCTAAGTCTTTTCACCATTTTTATAGCACATACTCTAAAAAACATACATGCCTCTCTGCCCTGGAGAAAACTTACTTTTCCTGCATGCCATTTTTGTAAATAAAATAGCAGCACTGTCACAATGTAACCTACAGGATTATTTACAGTTAAAAAAAATACTTAACAGTCATTATATAGTGTGCTGCATATATTCACATCAAGCACATGGATGAACCCCGAAATGTCCACCTAAGTTCAGTCAGGTCACCCCCGCATGGCTGGCAAACAAGATAGCGATTTTATCCCTAGGCGATCAAGACATGGTTTAACATCCAGTCCCTCAATACCATGCAGCGGGCCAATGAAAAGCCTCACTGACCACCAGATGCCATCTTGTAAAGGTATTCTTTCCGAAGGAGATCTCTAGTAAGATCTAGCAAATGTCCCCACCATTCTCACTGGTTGCCTATAGCAGATAACAACATTTACAAGCACCTCTGGACAGGGCATAGACATTCTCACAGCTGATCATACCTAAGTCACTGGAGAAGGAACGCCGCTTATCTGCGCATAACTACTGTCAATCGGAAGCTTGAAGTCATTCTTAAAACAAAATTGAAAAAGAGAGCCATAGCATTTCAACTCCACACAAAAGGCCAAATATATACTAACTTCTGGAGTTGTGGAATAGCTTCTCCTACTGACATACCAGGTTCAGTAAAAGGCCTACCAGAATAATATCAAATTCCAACCAAAGTAACTTTTAACGGAGGTATTTGATGAATGATGTCAGAACAGATCTCAAAACCTAAGCAAACGTCATCAAACAAAGCAAAGTTCTGGATGCCTGTTGTTGGTGATTGATAGAGAAAAGAAATAGGTAAAAAATATTATTTTTTTATCTGTACACTGAATGGACCCTTTAAAGTAAAACTGAAACCTAACCACAGGACCATTTGGTGTAGAGAAATCATAGAATAAGAAGGGACACAGAGAAAACCCCAAGTTACGCTATCCACCTAGTTAAAGTAATAGCAACCACAAACTCGACCTTTATGAAAAGGAACTTAACATTCACTTAGAGGATTACAAAAGAACCTTTAGACTGCCTGATGAACCAGGTGAAAATCCAGTCGATACACCAAGGGTCTCCAGCAGAGAGGGCTTCCAGGAGGGTTGAAGAGCAGTCAGTTTCATATCTGTCTAGAAACTGCCTGACTTACAAAAAGATTAAATAGCAGATCACTTTACCTTGAGTAGAGACAGTCATAGTCATACGCTTCATATGTCCTTCCTACAAAACCTGGAAAACAATCGATCTCTCACAGCCCCAAAACTGTGGCTTTCTGACAATGCTCAACTTCTAAAATGATGTCCAACAAGCTTGCGAGCTGAGCATATGCTGGCAAGAAAAAGTGATTAAAAATGTGGAGAAATTTTCAGAGGAGGCACCGGTGTGCCCGACGAAGTCTGTCCAAGAATGCTTCACTCATCGGTTGTAATGATCCAAAAGAGATAAAGAGAGATACAACTTGGGCCTCTATCATTTTGTGATTTCCACTGAAAGATAGTTAAAGTGATGGAATGGGTTCTCTTTTATGATGGAAGACACAGCTCTGTGCGTTCTAGATGAAGAAATAATTTGCAGAAACTCACTCTGGTCCAAAGTTTCATTTAACTTGTTTTCGCCTAACTCGTTCCCACTCATTTTTCTGCATGACGGGCATTAACATCTCAAATTCATCTTGCTTAATGTCCTTGTCATAAAGTATAGACAATTCTGTTTTTGGTCTGGATGACAAAATCCATCTAATCTTGTGCCTTCATCCCACACTCTTGTTTTTTCTAGTTTTCTGCCTACCCATCCTCCTCCCTGTTAACCTACATATTTTTATTGAACGAACTAGAGTGGGACCCCCTCTTTCCCTCTTCCCCATTGCTCTTTGATCTCTCTGGCTCCTTTTCCATGCCGATTGTCTTGCTCCCTCCTGCTCCTCCATTTTTTCACCTTTTTTTTAAGTAGAACATTGTTTTGGAGGGAATATCTTTTGAACTGCAATATCCACATTTCCATCTCCCTCCGTCTTGAGTGCCTCTTTTGAGACCCTTTCCTTTATCTTTTTTGCTTCTTCTTTTGTGCTCCATTGCTTGCTTCTCCTTCTCTGGATAATGCGAAGTGCATTTTGAGAGCTCTGACAATGTTTCAGCACTGAGAAACCTGTAGAGATTATAGGATGGAAGACAGGCACATTGAGAGTTGTATGGATGTTTCAGTGCTTGCAGTTCAGTTCATTATATACATCAGAACAAAAGAGCTTCGTGAGAGCCTACAGATGTAACTGTTTTGTAAGCAGCAGTGCATGACGCAAAACAGGAATGTTTTGTGAATGTTCTGTGGACATCTCAATACATGGATGGCTTTGCATTAAGTAGGTCATGAAAAAAAGGTGTTATGAGAGCTCTGCTGTTGGCACTAGTTTTGTCAGCATGCAGAACCCTTATGAGTAATCCTGAGACATGTTTTTGTTTTGCAGGGCGTGGTAGTGAAAGAGACATGGTTCACAGAATTTCACTTCTATGAAACAGGCAAGAATGGCACCAAAGACATCGCATTAAACAATTTCATTAACCTTTTATTGTTTTATGGAGTTTCACGAACAACAGATTCCCTCACCCCCTCAAATAAAATAATCACAAAATGTTCACAAAACTTATCAAAAATAACAAAACAGTGAATCTCGTGAGGTAGAACGGTTTTGCAAAACCCACTGAGGGTTGATTTGGTAGTTGGTGACATAAAAAAACGGTGGGGCGCTACGAACATACATTAAATTAAATATTTAAGAAAGAAAAAATAAAGGTTTCACTTACCTTATCCTGCAGCACATCCTCAATGTTCTCCAGTCCCTGGCTCCAGAATCATAAGAGCGCGAGGTAACACAGCCAACTACCTTATCCAATCTAGACGCTGCTCTCATGCTGTTAAGCAGAATGAGTGAAGCGTGTCTGGATTGCAGGCTGGCTCAGCTCTCTGAAAAGCACTGGAGGCCTGTGCCTGCTCTCCAACCCAACTGTCTAACACATCTGGGTTAGAGGGATTTGATTTATGGATGTCGGGCTGGCCCTAGTAAGATAGCCGGACAAGCGTTCATGCGCACTTTAAACTGAAGTGTCCACTCCACATTGATGCCAATCAGCAGCAATGACTCACTGCCCCACCCCCGCACTCCGATTCGCAGAGAGTAAAAATGTCAATAGTAATATTGATCACGCTTTCTGCAGCAGTGTGGGGGTGGGGGGGGTAGACGCTTCTACGCTCCTGTGGAGGAACCACCGCTGTCAATTTTGCTCTTTTAGTTTTTAGGCAGAATGTTAATTTCTACCCATGAGTAAGCTGTCATGCCCCACCATGATATGAAGTGACCAGCACATTCAGCACCTTTCAGAAGCATTCTGAAAACCCATATTTCAATCTGCCTAGTTTATTCCACTCGTAACCTTTTAAGCACACCTCCTGGAGGCTGTTGTGATGAAAGAACAATGGTTTAGCAAACTTATTCTCTCAAAATCAAAACGCACTACTCGCCAGGGCTATGACACCCTTTGGAAATGCAGCTGCAAAACAAACAGACTGCCCAAGAGACAAGAAAGCTTTTAAATACACTGGGATGAAAAAGATAGGTGACTTGTACATACCTCCCCTGCTAATCCCCTCAATCGTGCTACTCAGCAAACCTTACTAAACCAACCATTCCTATGGCGCCATCAAAAGTTGCAAATGCTGCTGTGCATTGCTCTTCCTCTATCCAGTCACTGATGTAATCTCCCTCTGGGTGTGATAAGTTGAGTATCAGTCTAACCTGCCTTGGTTCTTTTTTCGTGACAATCCTATAAGCAGGAGTGGCCCGTGCAGGTAAGAGCGGTGGGGCCGTGTTAGGGGGGGTGTTCGACAGACAAGCACGATGGAGAATTAATTAAATAGTTAATTTTCCCTCGTTGTCATCTACCGAAATCCCCCCCCCCACCCTTCCCCACCGCTCTTACCTGCACGGGCTGCTCCTGCCTATAAGATATTATGAAGTCTGCATTAGGGGCTGCTGGAGAGAGTCTACAATGAGACCAAGCCACTGCAGTTTGCCAGCTTCTGCTTCACAACCTCTGAGTGCTCCTCCAGTTACTTCCCATTCTTGCTGTCCATGCAGAGACCTCTGTAAGTGATTGTGAAACCATCTTCTCATCTGGTGATTAATAGCTGTGCTTCATCCGGTTTATGGTGCTCATTAAGTAACTTCTGAAAAGCATGGCTGTCTAGATGGGTATTGGGGCCCGAAGTAAAGCTCCCCACCCCCCACATCCGGCACCACACTAGCTGTTGTTTTGCTTGCCATATGCTTGTGATGTACAAGGGAATGAGCACATTCCTTGCTATTTTTTTTTCAGGGCTTCCTTCCCCTTAGCTGCCCCTTTGTCTCTGCTGCATTTATAAGCCGGGTGTCCCCCTCTCCACCCTTCTCGAATTTCCCACATATTGCTGTAGTCACTCTATTTGGCCCCATGTGGGTTTTTGTTCTGTTTTGCTTTGCCTGCTGCATACTGAAAGGGCTCTTCTCTCTTCTTCACCCCTGTTAGTCTGAAAATCCCCTAGCTGTGTTATTCTTGCACTGTGCTATATTAGGTTAGCATTATAAGGCTAAGTTAGTAGCAGCTGCCACATTTGTAGGTAACCCACTGACCTGTCCTAATAGAATGCAGGCTTAAGTTAGCGCCTGTGGCTCCATTTTGTATTTCGCAATCCATATTAGACTGTGACTGAACTAAGCTTCACTATATGTACTGCTTGCTTCAGCAGAAAGCTGCTGGGGTGCATTTTCTCCTAAGGTTGGGCCTCGCTGTACTAATAAAGACATTGTTTTGTACTTCTGCATATCTTTCCCATGAGATGAAGCCTGCTCCCACTGGCTCAGCTGCAGGCACAGACAGAATGACCTTGCCAGAGAGATAGTGAGTGCCCGGTCTCAGACTCTTAGCTCATCCTTGTGTGCCCCCTTTGTTTCTTGCTGCCTTCTGTGGAAAGTTACTGGGTGGGTGTGTCTTGTGCTCATGCTGAAATGTATAATTGTTACCTTTATGCTTGTGAAAGCCAGTCCCCTCGGCAGACATCTTAGGGTGAAGGTCTGACTGGGCTCCTCTGCAGAGTATATGCTGAATAAATGCAACTTGTATTCTCTACTGTCTGACCGACTCTTCATTTTGGGGAAGGCATAGCAGGTGGTTGTAGATGACCCGCGTGGCCCTAGGGAGCCCCGTCCTTCAGTTGGTGCCCGAACAGGGACCCCACGAAGTGTGGCCCCCTCACCCGTAGTCGGGTCGCAGGGGCTGGGGTGGTGTCTGGTCGGTCGGGCGGATCGGGGCCCCACATATACAAGACAAGCTTGGTTCTCGCAGCTGCCCCGCCCTTCCGATCGGGTGGATCCTTGGCTAGTGGTCACCGGCTGGGGTCCTGAGAAGGCGAAACCTTGGAGCTGACCGTTTGGTCTGAAGAGTCGGCAGTGGAGAATAACTTGACTCAACCTGTGTGCACCAGGTGAGTGATTTGATTCTTGGAAAATGGTGCCTTGCTTGAAAGACACGAGCCTGTGGGCTGTGTCTGGTACAGTCTGCGGACTGTCTTGTCTTGGACTTGGTGGGTCTGCGGATCCTTGAGGGACACAGAGCGCTTGTGAGCAGTCTACCGGGCCAACTGGTAATTGGCCTCTTTGTGAAAAGGTCCAGGACCGTTCACAGGTAATCTGCCAGACCAACTGGTAATTGGATTTGCTCTTGAAAAGGTCTGCGGCTGAGGCCTGTCCTCTTGTATCAGTACAGTCTCTGGACTGTCTTGGGTGCAGTTTGCGTGCGGGCTGCCTTGCTTGGATGACACGAGTCGACGGGCTGTGTCTTGGTTTAGTCTTCGGACTGTCTTGGTTTGAATTTGGCGGGTTTGTGGACCCTTGGAAAAGACACAGGGGTCGATTCCGATTCGGGCCGGAAATTTCTCCGACCGAGACGGACCCGGAGAGATTTCCGACCGAATCGGACCCGTGCAGTCCGACCGAACGAGTACGATGCGTCCGTATGTTATCGGACTCGAGTCGGTCGGACTCCCATTGAAGTCAATGGGAGCCGGTCGTACAACGCGTACGCGGGCTCCCATTGACTCAACGGGTGCGGAGTCGGACAAGGGCGCCCCCTACAGCGGGTACGCGGCGAAGCGATTCGCGCCGTACACGCACAGGTAGGGGGACCCATGGGTCCCCCCTGTGTGCGACTCGCGCGGCTACGCGTACAGGGGGTCCGACACGGACCCCCAAAGTACGGCTCCGACAGCTCTTACGAGCCGGAGTGCGCGGCTCGGTCGGACTGCTCGCGGCGCGCATCGTACTTACCCGGCCGGGAAACGTCTCCATTGCGCGGTGCGAGTCGAGTCCGAGCGAATCGGTCGGAGCGGTTCGAGCCGGGAGCGAGTCGGTCGGAGCGGTCGGGACGCTCGGACGAGTCGGTCGGCGAATTCGCATCGTACTCGTTCGGCCGGACCCGCGTACGGTTCGGTCGGGAAACAGGGCTCCGAATCGGATCCGGTAAAGCCGAATCCGATTCGGAGCCCTACCGGCCGAGATCGGAATCGGCCCCACAGAGTGTTTGTGAACAGCCTGCCAGGCCAACTGGAAATTTGGCCCGTGCTCGAAAAGGTCTGGGACTGTTTGCGAACAATTTGCCAGGCCAACTGGTAATTTGGACTGTGCCCAAAAAGGTCTGGGGCTAGTGCCTGTCTTATTGAACTTGGTACAGTCTCCGGACAGTAAGGAGCGATTTTCGGATTGCTTTGGTTTGGTTTTTGGACAATTTTTCTATCTTTATTGTTTAGTGTTTTCTTTTCCTACTGCTGGTGGTGTTATACTTGTCCGTTAGGGACAGTGCCTGTGTCTCACATTGAGATGCCCTGTCTAAGTAAATTGGGGTGTTTTGGATGTCGGTGTTGTTCTGTTTGTTTTGATGAACAACAATTGAATTTCTTGCAAGACAAATTGTTCGCCAAAATGAAGAGGCAGTCGATGTTTGATTCTTTGAGAGTATGGCAGAAGGAAGAAAAACAGGTAGTCTGATGCAGTCTCTGGGCTGACTTGTGGTTTGATTGTTGTGTTTGGGTGCTATGAAGTGTGTGGACCGACGTCAGTGATGGTGCTTGTGAAATGCTTGTTTTAGTGAGTAGCGACTGTGCTTTTGTGTGGAGGTAAGGATGCCTTGCCTCAGCGAGCTGTATTGTGTGGGAGCTTTTTTGTTTGACACAGTCTGGGGACCGTCTCTGGGGAAAGTACTTGCAATCCTTTTTGCCAGGCAAAATGATGAGGGTGGCTCCTTCTTGAAAATGTCTGCAATGAGCTTAATTTGGTCTTTTACTGTTGTTGTGCTCTGCAGATGCCCATTGGAATGAGGTCAGCTGACGCCCCCCTGACGCCACTTTAAATTTTGCAGAATAAAATAACAAATAAATAAAATTATGGTTTGATCAGCAATGCTAGCAAGAATGTGCATTTGTTTTGACATAGGAAGAGTACAACGTGAGAAAAATGTGAGGAAGAGATGTGTATTTGAAGTGAAAGAGGCGCTGTGATGATTTAAGGTAATGTGCACTTACACTGAATAGACACGCATTCTAAGAGGTGCAACAGGAGAGGTGAAATACACGCTCGTAATTCAGCAGTGATGAATGTGTTTGGTCTCTCCATAAAAAGGGGGTGGCAGGAGTGCTGGAAAGAGAGGAGAAAGAAATGTGTTTATGCCTTGATCCTCTGGCTTCAGGTACCAGCTGCATTATGAAACTTGGCATGTAAAAATTCGGTGCATGCTAAGCAGTTAACATCTGCTTGACTTGAGTGGGTGCGTTTCATTTGGACTTGTTCACAATAGAAAGTGCATTTAATTTGGAAAGGGTGTTTCAAGAATTCAAGGCAGTGGGTGTTTAAGCTGAATAAAGAATTCTCAGAGTTGAGAAAAATAACTTGTGAATTCAGTGTGAGGCAGGCTTGCTATGACCTTCGGTGAAGATAAGAGAGGAATTCTCAAGGAGGGGGCTCATCGAGCAGAGGGACTCAAAGCAGCAGACAGGACAAGAGAGACGCTGGGAAGAGAGAAAGAGAGGTGGGGGGGCTACCTGACACAGACAGGCCGAGATGCATAGCGCAGAGCCGGTTTTTTTTTGTCTGAAAGGCAGAATACCAGGAAAAGATGTTAATTGGGAACAGACTAAAAGAACAACACAGGAGCTAGAAGAATTGGTTCATGAGTTTTGTGAAAGCGTGTATCTAGAGTTTCTACCACACTGTGGATAGAATATCCTGGAGCTGGTGGCATGAGATTTTTGTGACTCAGTTGGTTATTGGTTTAATGTTCTCTGTTCAGATTAGGGTGCTCGTACAGTAAATATTGGTTTGTTTCAAGGAACGTTGAGGGCTTACTCAGAAATATTGTTTGCAGGGAATGAAAAGTGAGGTAAAACGCGTTGTTTCACAAGTGGAAACAAAGGTGCAATGTTAAATATCCCTAGGTGCCATTTCGATTTTAGTGGACAGGATTTGTGTCTTAAAAGAGGAATTTGATGGGCCTTACTGTAAATAGAGAGTAGTGTTTGTTCCCCCCCCCCGAGTTCTTCTGCTGCTCAATATTTTTCTGTCACTGATCTAAGGCGCATTTTTTGGCGGTATTGCTTCTAGGGTATATATGATAGATATTTGCCTGGAGTGACATTGGCTAGTTAAGAGATTTAAGTTCTGCTGCGCCTTTAGGGCCATGCAGGAAGACAGGACATCTATGAAAGTTTTTTAAATACAAGGTAGTTGCTTGCTCATCGTTTCAGGCACATAGCTCAGTCATAGGGACAGCACAGTTGGATAGCATTAGACATGTTATCTTCGATGTGGTTTCACCTGACTTTTTGCCTCTACCTCTTATGTTTTTGATGCTGTGCTGGATTTCGTTTTTGCTGGTTCAGATACTGTGGGCATTTTGCCACTGCTGCTCAGTGTCACAGCGCTAGTGTTTTCTGTGCAAATGGATATTGTGCTTGGTTCTTCCTGATTGGCATATTGGTTTTACTAGTAGACCCCTAGTGAAGTGCACAGATGGTGCCAGGGCTGGTAGATGAACAGCTGCTAGTCAAGGCACCCGTGGTGGGGCGCGGTGTGTGTGAAGAGTGGGATATGTCCTGATGTGTGCTGGTGTGTGTGTGTTGTGTCCTGGTGGTGAAAAGATATAATTTTCCTTTTTGACTCTTGAAAGGCAATCCTGCTGATAGGACGGAATGGGGATTTTTTTTTTTTGTAACATTTTACGAGTATATCCTTCATAGGGATAAGATAGACAATAGGACTGAGCTCAGAATTTGATAATATATCTCTTGGTAAGTATGGTCTTTCAAGTCTGTGTTTGCAACAAGGACTTTTAGAAAGTGGCCATTTTCTTGTTCAGTTTACTTGTGTGTTTCTGCCTGATTGTGGATAGGCTGTTTAGTCTCAGTATGACAGAGACTGAGAATGTGCATTTGGTATGGTGTCTTCGTGTAGTGTTTTTATTGTGTTGATGTGGGTGTTGCTACAAATACTTGACTCATTGCCTTCGGGATGAGACTATCTGCTCGTGCCAAGTACCCGAGGGGGTGAGCAGGGGTTGTCTGAAGTGTGTATATTTCCCTTGCGTTGACTGGAGGGAAGGGTCTCTATTTTGCACAAAGGTACCTACCTTTGCCAACCAAAGACACTAATTTTTCTTTCACAAATTGTTCTTATATTTAGTCTTGATTGACCGGGGAGTTTGTTTTCTTTAAAAGGGGTAAGTATTTTTGACAGGAGGTCACCTGCTTAGGTCACCTACTGTCGAAGGGGGGAAGGAGACTAGCTCCTGGGCACATTAAGTGCATTAACAATGCATGAGATGCATGATGTGCATGAAAAGTATTTTTGGGCAACTAACACTGCGTTTTTCTTTGGCTTCTATGCTTGGTACACGTATTGTTGTGTCCTGTTTTGTGTTGTGCGTACACAAGACGGCTGTGCATTTTACGACTGTACGTTTTCCTTGGCTTCTGTGCTTATTCAGTGTGTTGTTGTGTACTGTTTTGCGTGGTAAGTACACAAGACAGCTTGTTGTTGTGCGCTTTCTCTCTTTTGAGCCTACCCGAGCTGTCTAGGAACGGTCATGAGACAATCGGTTGGACAGGATGCTGTGAACATGCTTTTGAATAAACAGAGACACAGCACCTCACCAGTGCACGTCTAATTGGCTATAAAATAACACTGTTTGAACAAATTGTCATGATTAAAAACATAAATAATAATAAAAAAATGTGTCACCTTGAAGTACGCCATGTTACTGCCCCTCCTTTCTGTAAATTGATGGAATTGGAATTGAGATGAAGATGAAAGGACGGGTAGACTAGACTGATGCTCCCTTATTTGATCCTTAAGGGGAACTGTATGTCGGTGGTTTTTGTTTAAATTCCCAGGTGGCAACACCACTATTGTTCATGTTATCGCAACACTACATACAGTCGCAGAGGCATCACGAGTCCCTTATCAGTTAGCCTCTGTAATTGAGCTGACAGCCCTTACTAGAGCTGGTGAATAGGTTTTTCCCCTGAATATGATGACACATGGCCCAGATCGTGGAATGTATGGTGCACATGATTTACAATATTAGGAAGGGTGCATGTATGCCCTCGGTAATTGCGCAACACATATTTTAGTGGTTAACAGTTTTTGAAGAAAATATAGCTCTACAGGAGTTTGTTTGCAACAACAAGTTTTGCTGGAGTATTCATGTACTTGCTACATTATGCTTAATTTGTCAGTTATTTATACAATAAGAATCTCTGTTAAATTAGCAGTTTTAGATTTTCCCGCCACGCCTATAACATGAGAGCATGGTCACAAACGCAATATTTATGTTGGCTTCTTCGAGAAAAATTATTCTAGAGGTGTCTGCAGTCCTGCACAGTAGCGAAGTAGAAGAAGTGTTGTGATCTCTATGACTTATTGAACAAAAGCTTGCTAAGACAAGAAACACAAAGAAGCCATTGCTTTGAAATTCCCTTTTGAGGTTCTTCAGATAAATAATATAGGAATGGACAGATGCACTACTTTAAAGTATATCCGAATTATTCTTTCAGAGCTTAGTAACTGAATTAAGGCTTACCCTACTACTTGGGATTGGGAGAGAAAAAAATTAATTAAGTAACGTTTTACCCTTGCCAGTTCACTAAAAGTTCGTTTTATACTCGCTAATAGGTCGTCCGGGACGCCCTTCAGTCACAGGGAGAGAGAGGGGGGTCGAACGTGATACACAGCCTGGCTGCTTGTTATGGCACACCTATGAATACGACCAAGGCGAAGCTGCAGAGCAAAGACATGCTGAATGAGGCAGTACCACCGAGAAGGCGAGAAAGAGAGAGAAGGGCTATCTAGGAGCCCCAGCCTGTTGGTCTACTTGTGCTTGAGTCCGAGCCCATTGAGCCTAGTCGGTGGGCTCACCTGTGTTTGAGTCTCTGCCCCTTGGTCCATCTTGGGTCTTACCCCCTTCTTCCTTTGACCCCTTTTGTGTAAGGTACAATGTCCGCCCGACGGAGGAACAGTGCACCAAGGTAGAATAAGGTTAGTAGGGATGGACTTCATGGATGAAGAATAGGGTGCGGGTACCCTGTCTAAGGTACCAGGGATAGAGTAGAGGAAGAGAATTTGGTGCTATGTTTGGACAGTCAACGCACAGGGCAAAGGGACTGTGATCCTAGAGAGAAATACCTTCCTCTGCTACGTGGGATCTGGATCCGAGCTGGACGCACAGCTCCACCGCCGGTGCTCAATAGCGTCTACGCTAGATGAACAATAGAAGCCTACCAGTGATGGCTCTCTGAAAAGACACTGGAAAGAAGAGTTTTGCCCATCCTCTCGTTCCCTGGCCACCAATTCCATTGTGTTGTATTTCTCTCCCAATCACCATGTATTCGTTTTGTTCCCCAACTGACGAGGAAAAGAGTCCTTTACATAGAAAGTATAAGTTGCATCCATAGTTGTTATTGTGCTAATAATAGCGTTAGGAACATCCTACTCCCTGAATGAGAAGTATCCTGTGCATTCCCAAGTTCATGCAGCACCTGCTTCTCTTGTGAACATGTTTGTTACTTTGGCTCCTCGCACAGGGGAGCACAGGCGGACATAAAATGATGATACAAGTGTCTAGATTGTTGTACCTTCGATTCCGTTCTCCAGTCCCAGTTATGACATTTATTGATTTCCACGCTGCAAATGAATGTGTACACTATGCACCTGTCATGATAGTTAATATGACAGTTCGCTTTTGTATCCAGGAGCGGGGGAGATTAAGATGGGTGAGAACATATGACTTTATTTACAGACTGAACATAACAATAGGCCCGTCTTAAATTCTGTATCATAATGTTCACCTCGCCCGTGGATCACAAGTTCATACTTTGCATCCGAGGAGGTGGTTTGAAAAAGCTGCCTTTCTTTTCCCACTGTATTTGTTGCCCCATCTACATATCGCGCATTCCATCACCTACAATATAAGAGTATGTTACATGGAAAACAGGCCCTTGTATGCACTGTATCCCAGCCTGTTGTGTCTGCTGAGTAGGTACCTTGACTCCTAAGTAAAGGATATCCATGCAATAACAAATACTAAGACCATGCTTCAGAAAGAGATCGAAGGGTTGATGAGCGTTGATGCAGATAATTTTTTTTAGGCCAACATGTCTCTTATAGTTTCCCTGTTTAATAACGAGCATTTGAACATTTCGCATTTAAACATTTCTGAGTATTAATATTTTGATCATGTGAATAGAGATTTCCCATCCTGATTAGAATTGTAGAGACCCTTCCCTGATTGCAAATAAAGCTCCTTAGCATATAATGCTAAAAGGAGGGTCCGTTAGTCTGAAAATCCCCTAGCTCTGTTATTCTTGCACTGTGCTATATTAGGTTAGCATTATAAGGCTAAGTTAGTAGCAGCTGCCACATTTGTAGGTAACCCACTGAGCTGTCCTAATAGAATGCAGGCTTAAGTTAGCGCCTGTGGCTCCATTTTGTATTTCGCAATCCATATTAGACTGTGACTGAACTAAGCTTCACTATATGTACTGCTTGCTTCAGCAGAAAGCTGCTGGGGTGCATTTTCTCCTAAGGTTGGGCCTCACTGTACTAATGAAGACATTGTTTTGTACTTCTGCATATCTTTCCCATGAGATGAAGCCTGCTCCCACTGGCTCAGCTGCAGGCACAGACAGAATGACCTTGCCAGAGAGATAGTGTGTGCCCAGTCTCAGACTCTTAGCTCATCCTTGTGTGCCCCCTTTGTTTCTTGCTGCCTTCTGTGGAAAGTTACTGGGTGGGTGTGTTTTGTGCTCATGCTGAAATGTATAATTGTTACCTTTATGCTTGTGAAAGCCAGTCCCCTCGGCAGACATCTTAGGGTGAAGGTCTGACTGGGCTCCTCTGCAGAGTATATGCTGAATAAATGCAACTTGTATTCTCTACTGTCTGACCGACTCTTCATTTTGGGGAAGGCATAGCTGGTGGTTGTAGATGACCTGCATGGCCCTAGAGGGCCCCGTCCTTCACCCCTTCCCTGGATGCTACTAGCTCATGTGTATACGCAGTCATGTCTTCATGGCTCCATTGGAGGCTGAGCCAGGTCTATATTTTTAGCCTTAAACCCTGATCATACCATAGTCATACATCACCCTGGAAATATGCTATGCCTTATGAATTTTTGCTTGTAAAGACATAGGGTCTTATTACGACTTTGGTGGTCCCACCGTCCGCTGTAGGACCACCAAAGTTGTGGTGCTGCCACCCACCCGATTAGGACTTCAATCCTGGTCTGCTGACCAGTTCTGCAGCAGTCTGACAGCTGTGGTCTGTTAGGCTCAAAGAAGAGCCTAGCATGCAGACCGTTGCTGTCAGAGCGCCGACTGCACATTCCTGCACTGTGTGGCATATATGCCACACCATGCAGGAAATGGGGGTGCAAATCCAGGGGGCACAACATGTGCCCCCTTGCATATGCCCCCAAGCCCAAGAGTGGCAGGAGGCCCTGTTAGAGCCCCCTTAGTTGCCTCACCCCCACCCTTTTCATGGCAGGCTCACTGCCATGGAAAGGGTGGTGGATTGATAACTCCTAATATGCTTGGCGGTGCTGCAGCGCCACCAGCATATTACTATGCCTGACCATTGCGCAAATGCCGCGGGATCCTTGATCCCCGGCAGTCGCAGCGGTCCTGTGGCGGTCTAACCGCCACACTCATGACACTGCGGGCAGGCCCACAGTGTGGCGGTGGTCGACCACCACCATGGGTTCAGCAGTCCTATGGACTGCCGAACTCATAATAAGGCCCATAGTGCTGCTGCACTCTATGCAAACTTCTCAACTATCATGTACGGTATCACTCGAGAGGGATTCTGGGGTCCTTTCTTTTCTAACCTCGTGTCTCTCTTTCTTATCCTCATCCTTCTTGTCATGGTTTAGTAGGACTAAACCCTGCTTGCTGCATCTCTAGTAATGAAAATGTCAATCAGTAATTTTTTCCAAATTCTCTCTTTAACTGATAGTAGGATGTCTCCTTGGCCGCATGGATGTGTTGGCTGGTGATGCCCTTAAATAACTGCGAGACAGTAGAACCATTTTGCAACAGGTTAGTGTTTCCTGTGGGGACCACCATGCCTAGTTGATGTGTGCTGCACCTCTTCCCTTGCATGCCAATTAATTGCTCTTGTGGGCCTCTGCGTGTCCAATTGGCTACTGATTGGCAGTCTGCCCCATGTGGTTGCGAGGTTATGCTCATGTTTAGGCCAGCTCCCTGTACCCCGGACAGACAGTCCAGTTGCGCCCCTTGTAGGGGAAGGCCCTGTGACTGCAACTGCACCCCCTTTTGTGGGGCTAAATTGTATGTGCTTGCCACCCAATGCCAGAATAGAGAATTTGGGTCCCGCTGCTTGGGCTAATAGCCAGTTCTCAGGGTGCATCAACTGTGCCTTTTCTGGTCCTCCCAGGTGGCCCATTTCCATTGTAGTGATCTGTGTGGTAGCCACTTCTTAATTGCCTATGCTGACTTCCGCAGCCTACATTACCTGGACTGTGAGTTGCACTGCTGGATGATTCACTTGCAACCCAATGTTGACGGCCTGTGCCAGCTGCATAATGCATCCTAATGCCTGCCCCAACTGCTACTGTACTTGTCCACACGCGACCTGTGGTGCACCTTGTTGCTGCACGCTTCCCCACCTTGTGTGTGTTGCTGATGGACAAGGCTGAGCTGGCATTTGAGGAAATATGTAATTCACTGTGGGACCTGGCTGCTTTGCTGCTACTTTATTTATCGAACCACTTGTGTGCCAAAGTTATTGATACCAGGTGCAAGTTCCCAACCTACCCTCCTTTCTGCTTCAGGTTGCATACCCCACCATGCTTCACGCAATGCTACTAAGCTGTGAGCAGACTCCAAGGTGGTCTGCACAGCATTCATTGGAGGCTGTATGATGCTGACTGTGCCGCTCTGCCTGTGCTCTGCCTTGATGGCTTCAGACCCAAGGTTCGCGCTTTCTCCACCATCCTGTAGTTCTCTCTTCTTTTTATTGACCACACTTGGAGCCCTCTGCCTCTTCTGTGTGTCAACTGTACCACCGTCCTCATGCGCCATCATGGTGGCTTCAGACACTGGGACCATTCCTTCTCTCCCAGCCTGCAGACCTCTCTTTCTTCTGCTGGCCGCTCTTGGAGCCCTCTCCCCCTGTTTTGCTGCTGTGTCCTCTGTGCTGTTGGGTCTTGCTCCTTCTAGGCAATCCCCTGTTAATGCTGCTCAGCAAGTTCCTGTGTATGTGGGGGAGTTTTGCCAGGAACCTGCTTCATGAACCACTCCTGGCTATGCACTACTTCAGTTGCTCTTGTAGTTCCTCTCTCCAGCTCACTAATTTGCTGCACATCCTTCTCTTCACTTTCGTTGAGACCCTTGTGCCCAATTTGAGAGCTTGCCCTTTATTTACTTTCCACTTCTGTCCCGCAGCTCAGTTACTTCCACTGGTCCTAAAATCATCTGTTTAAGCTGTCTCAAAGCCTCCTTGCTTTAACTTTGATGTAGGGGTTAGCCCATGGAGTGTCTGCACTATAGTCCACTGCCAGCTGCCGCAGTACTTAATTTGTAAAAGAATAAGTGCTGGGGCTCTCGCCCGGAGGCCACTGTAGCTTCCACCACACATTGACTCTGCCTTCTGCCAATGACAGTAAAAACACAACTACTAACCATCACACTCTTACAAGTGTGACGATTCATACTATTCCAGGCCCCCAAAGCTATAAGAATGGCTTGGGAGGCAGGTATTAGTCATTGTAAATGTAAATTGAACTAATAAACAGCTGTTGCTGTGCTCATACCTAAATTAGCGAGACAGTGCCACCATGTGGCAGACTGCCATATGCCAAAGAGCTGGTAATTAGGTGCCAGTGCCGAGCACCGGAAACCACCTGCTCAAATTCAGCACTGCTGCCGCCACCGCAATACCATTAGCCGTGTGACTGTCCCGCCTCCTTCTCCGCCTCTTATGACCAGATTAGGAGAGGAGTCTGGGTGGCCTTATTCACTAGTGTCGGCGCCTCCTGGTGCTGCTGCTCCTTCTTTCTAGGGAGCACAGTGACGGGCAGCATCGATTGTGTCGTGCAGCTCTTTTTCTATTTTCAGCCATACTGCACAGCAGCTGCGCTGCTGAACAGCATGGCTAAAAAAGAGTTGACAAAGCCAGTAGATCTTGCATTGGCAAGACCTATTGACTTTGCAAATTCTTGTTTATATCCTTAGCAGATATACAATAAAGCATATACGTATGCGCAGGGCTGTGAGCTTTGTTTCCCTTGCACAGCGCCTGGTGTTTGTGTTTTCTGAATCTATTTTTTTTAAACTTTTTTTACTAGACGCGGAAGGTATTAATGCTATTTCTGAAATATGCAATATACAGTGGGGAAAGACTGGGTGTTCAAAAAATAAAAACATCAAAAAGGCACCCATGCAGGAAGGGGACGGTGGCAAATACTATGGCCAGCTGACAATGCAAGACTCGGGGGTTCAGGAAATCTAATTATGAACTTTCCTAAAGCCCTCTTCTCTCCCATATGAAGCAAGATTTGTTGATCTGCTCTCTAAATGAATTAAAATACTTTCTTAACAGCAAAAAATGTGGTTAATTGTGTAAATAGTAAAATCCAAGCACTTCACTGTTTTTATTTTGTGTTGAATTATAACCCAAGGTTAATTGGCAATATCCTGTTAAAGACCATCTTTTACACGAAAGAACTGATCGGACTTAGTTTGAGAAAACATTCCCACTGCAGTGAAGAGAGGCCGCATGCGCTGACCAAACAGGAGCCAGCAAATAAGAGTGACGATGAAGCTAACCAATGGTAAGCAATGGTAGGCTCCAAGCCCCCTTTAATCAAACAAAATGTGTTGTAAGCCACAACGCATTTGTTGTCTCAGGTGAGAGCTCAAAAGCAAGGCCTAATATGCTATCCAAAGACTGCATGAGATAAAACTTCTCTACAGTGCCAGGCTCCGAAGGTCGCCTTGTAAACAAACCCACCAAGAGCTGATGCACTTGCAGTTTGGCAAGCATTTTAGCAAGACTGCATCAAAACCCTTTTATTGCCACCAAAGCATCATTAAGCACTGGCAATTTTGCGCTCTGGAGCCGAGCTCCACATCTTCCTTTAGATCACCCCATGGGCTCAAGACATGTCATTTTTAAAGCTGAGTCTGCATAATCTCATTGTCTGGTCACACTTAGACCAACCTGCTTTCAAGGTAGAGTCTCCTGGTAAAAGGAGACATTTTCCAACAGCCCCTCCCACTCACCTGTAAGCAGATCCCTGTGCTGTTGATGGATATGCTCTTATCTCTTCACTCTGCGCCTAAGCACCCCAGTGATGGGAAGGATACAAATCTCAGGTATCCCTTTCCCATGCATAACCCTTTGCAAGCTTGGTAATGTACAGAGGGTCAGAAGGGAACAGATGGTATCTACATCCTGTTCCCATCACCAATTTGGCAACAAGCATTGGCAAAGTCAATAGTTTGTGCCTTTCAACTGTATTACCCAACCTTTTTGTCTTTGGCAATGTTTTTTTTCTCTTCAGTATTGTCAAAGAGAATAAACAATGCTCCTTTGCCAATGGCAGAGGGACAGCATTGGCAAACATAAAAAATTAACACCACAGTGCAATAACATTTAAATGCGCATGCATCACCATGACTGGCGGCCATTTTTTCCATTATTTCAACTTTTAATTCATTGTTCCAAGATGGCAGGTGCCAATCATGGAGTGGTAAATAAAATAAAAAAATACTTGGAAAAGCGCATCAGGGTGAATGAAGTGCACCACAAGCAAATAACAGCTACCAAGCCCGCCACAAAAAAAAATCAAAAAATCATTTGTTTAAAAAAGAATGCGAAGACCGCTGTGGGAGTGGCAGGAGCAGAAGCCAGCGCCTTCTGGTATGAGCAACAAGGAGTAAGGAAGCAGGGGACAGGAGCAACGGAGGAACTTGGGAGTTGGGGGAAATGAAAAACAAAAAAGATTAAGAGGGTAGTAGGAAGTAACAGACAAGAAGGGGAAGGGAGCTAATTGTAGATTGTGGGGCCAAACACACAAGGAAAGAGATCAGGAAAATATATGCACTCCCAAGGAGTGTTGAAATAAAAAAAAATTCTCAAAGTGAGAAGTGAAAGGATAGAAATCTGCCATACAAAAGGAGGGTGTATGCTTCACGGGGAGATACACACAAAGGAAGGAAAGCTACCAAATAAACAAACAAAAGAGGTTGTCAAGAATACCAACTAATGGTAAGCAGTGGCCTGATCCAAGCCCACTGTAAGTTTTGGAATTTTTCATAATACGTTTTTGACACCGGACAGCTAAAAGCTGTCTGTAGCCGAATCGAAAAAGTATAGCACAACAAAGTGATCAAAAGATATAATGTATAAGGCCACTTTGATTTCACCGAGGCTGCAGGATTCTTATTTGTTTGAAAATGATGCCAATAGACAAGAAGCTTCTTAGGTAGTAAACCCATGCATGACCTCACCCAGACAGAGGAAGGACTGAGGAAAAGACTTTTAGAAGTTTATACATTGAAGTGTTTGTCTTTTATGTAACAAACTCTCCTCATTTATAGGGTATGGGAAAATGAAGTGCTCGTAGAAGTCAAGTATGTTACATTTGTTTCCAATACATAACATAAGCATTGACTGCATTAACAAGCAGAACTTATTCTGTAAAGCAATGCTTTCTACACGGGGAGCAAGACATAAGTCAAATGGCATCAGCGGTTATTCTCCTTTTTCTGTGAAAACCTAAACATTGGCTGTCTACCTAAGGCATGATGTGTCCGTTGCTACAGTCTCAATGCATCACCAATGCATGGGCTCCTAGGACTTAATAAATGTATTAGACCAGGCATATTTTGGTGTGTCTCCCCTGTCTTTTTACTTACTGACTCCCTGGTTTTGACTCTGTTTTTGCTGGTTTAGTGTCTCTGCGCACTTTCTCACTGCTGTTCAGTGTTAAAGTGCAAATGCTCCTGTTGTAAATTGTATTATGGATTGGTGTTTCCATGATTGGCATATTTGATTTAGTAGCAAGTCCCTAGTAAAGAGCACAGACGGTGCAAGAGCCTGTAAATCAAATGCTGCTAGTGGGCCTGCAGCACTGGTTGTGCCACCCACACAAGCAGCCCTGTAAAGGGTTCTCAGACCTGCCACTGCAGTGTCTGCGCACAGTTTGTAAATGCTATGTCGAACTTAGGCTCAACGCCGTCACCAGGACTGTCTCACACCCCATCCCCAGAGCTGATAAGCTCATTGATCGGTTGGGAGCTGCTAAGTTCCTCAGCACGTTTGATTTTACGTCTGGGTACTTGCAGATTGTCGTAACCGATGGGGCCAAGGAGAGGTCAGCATACTCAACCCCAGAGGGGCATTACCAATTCTGGGTGATGCCCTTTGGATTGAAGAATGCCCCTGCAACCTTTCAGAGGTTGGTCAACCAGGTGTTGGCTGGACTGGAGGATTTCAGTGCCGCCTACCTGGATGACACTGCAGTGTTCAGCTCCAACTGGGAGGGTCACTGACAACACCTCTGGGAAGTGTTGAAGGCTCTGCGGAAGGCAGGCCTCACGATCAAGGCCAGGAACTGCCAGATCGGACAGGGCTCTGTGGTGGACTTAGGGCACCAGGTAGGAATTTGCCAGGTGGCGCCCTTACAGCCTAAGATTGACACCATTCTGGTTTGGGAGCCTCCCAAGACCCAAACAGAGGTGAGAGCCTTTTTAGGTCTCACTGGGTACTACAGGAGATTTGTTAAGGGCTATAGCACCATTGTTGCCCCCTTAACAGAGCTAACTTCCAGGAAGCAGCCCAGGAAGGTGATATGGACTGATGCCTGCCAGAAAGCTTTTGATGCCCTAAAGGCCGCCATGTGCATGGCGCCCGTGCTCAAGGCACCCGACTTCTCCAAGGAATTCGTAGGGCAGACTGACGCTTCAGAGCATGGTGTGGGAGGGGTGCTCTCACAACTGAATGATGAGGGCCTAGACCAGCCTGTAGTCTTCCTTAGCAGGAGACTGGTCCTTAGGGAACAGAGTTTGGAGTGCCATAGAGCGAGAAGTTTTTGCAGTGGTCTGGGCACTGAAGAAGCTAAGACCCTACCTGTTTGGGACTCACTTCCGAGTTCAGACAGAGCACAGGCCCCTCACATGGTTGATGCAAATGAGGTGTGACATCCCAAAACTGTTGAGGTGGTCCATCTCCCTACAGGGAATGGACTTTATGGTAGAACACCACCCTGGCACAGAACACACTAACGCTGATGGTCGGTCCAGGTTCTTCCGCATTAGTGAAGAGAACTCCCAGGTAGTGGGGTAGTTCTCTCTACTTTCAGCTGGAGGGGACATGTGTTAGACCAGGCATCTCTTGGCGTGTCTCCCCTATCTTTTTGCTTTCTGACCTCCTGGTTTTGTCTCTGTTTTTGCTGGTTTAGTGTCTCTGCGCACTTTCTCACTGCTGTTCAGTGTTAAAGTGCAAGTGCTCCTGTTGTAAATTGCATTATGGATTGGTGTTTCCATGATTGGCATATTTGATTTACTAGTAAGTCCCTAGTAAAGTGCACAGACGGTGTCAGGGCCTGTAAATCAAATGCTGCTAGTGGGCCTTCAGCACTGGTTGTGCCACCCACACAAGCAGCCCTGTAAAGGGTTCTCAGACCTGCCACTGCAGGGTCTGCGCAGAGTTTGTAACTGCTATGTCGACCTGGCAAGTGCACCCACTTGCCAGGCCGTAATCTGCCTTTTTCTTACATGTAAGTCACCCCTATGGTAGGCCCAAGTTACCCCTGTGGGCAGGGTGCAGTGTATGTGAAAGGTAGGACAGGTACTGGTGTGTGTACTATGTCCTGGTAGTGAATTACGGACAGAGGAGTTCGATCTGCAATGCGTGTGACTTCAAGGGCCCGACGACTCCTGCACCGACTTCCAGAACTGATGCCTGCCGACGCCGGCTCTTCGGAGCTCAAAGAGAGGTTGCCGATGCCCTGCTTTTCTAAAGGTGCTGTTTTGTGTGTCTTCCTGACACTTTAGCTGGCCCGTGACGCCGCGATCAGCCAGAACTGTTTGGATTTGTTGTTCACGACACCGTGATAGCCCCAGACAGAGCTATTGACTTCAAGGAACTGTATTTTAAGCCTATTTTTGATTATTGAGATTCTTGAGAACTGTATTGTGTATTTGTATTGTTTTTGGTCTTGTTTGCGCAGATGAAATATTGGTCATTTTTCTAAAACTAGTGTGGTGTCCTTTTGTCGTTTTTTCACTGTATTACTATTGGTTATGTGCAAATACTTTACACACTGCCTCGGAGATAAGCCTGACTGCTCGTGCCAAGCTACCAAGGGGGTGAGCAGGGGTCATTTCAGTAGTGTATCCCCCTTATCATGACTAGGAAGAAGGGTCCCTACTTGGACAGGGTAACAACCTGCCAACTAAAGACCCCCATTTCTAACAAAATGCATTAGCCTAAATTTATTATCATTCAGGCAATGTAGTATTCTGTGAAAAAGTGCAGTGCTGCGTTGCATGAATGAGGAAATAGCATACAGTGACAGATCTATCAGGGGTTATGTGCAATGATGTCTTTGGTAGCATGCATGCAAATAGTGCATGTTTAGCATGATGCTAAGTGTTACGTTGAAATGTAAAGGTGAGGTTGTAGCCTTGGATTTAATGGAAGCTGCACCTGAGGTACACCCTTAAGTACAAATTACTATGCATTGGCAACCAGCAAAGGGTAAGCCACGTAAAAAGAGTAATTTTACTTCAATTCCACCCGCTGCAAGTGGGAATGTCACCCGATAAGCTGCTTGCCTTTTTTTTGCGTTTGTTTCCCTTTGGTGTTAGAATTTCACAGAAGGCCATGACATGTTACTTTAGTTCATCAGTTTGCGTCAGATCTAGTGCTGTTTGCCCTTGCTTTTCCCCTTTATGTCCCAATTGTATGCATCAACATGGAGGCTGGTCCAGCGCAATACAGAGTGTTTTGGGGGCTGCAGCTGATCCAACAAGCTTTAGTATAAAGAGGTTGATCAGCACTGTAGTTTGCACTGTTTTAAATTGTGCACAATAACTGTCACTACCGTTGCTAAGCTTTCTTAAATTTGAGCCATTATCTTTTACTGATGTGCAGTTGTAAGCAATCATCTGTTTTGTTCAGTGCTACATATCGCAGCAGACCAGATAAATTACTTCCATACAGGATTGCTTAGGGTTAAACAAACGTGAATAGGGATCAAACCGTCTACAATCTGGCATTCTTTCAAGAATTTTGCCAAGAATATCCAGCACAGCTTTTAGTCGACAACAGTCTGCTTTATTGTCAGAGCAAGACAAAACCTACAAAAAATATCTCTTCAGCGTTATCACTTTACGCACTACATGGTTGTCTTATACCTCAACAAAGCAACCAACCCAAATTGCTTTCAGGACCTGACTGGCCATACTGGTCACTGGGAGTTTTCCGGGTTGCCTGGCAGTGTGGTGGTGGACAGTGGTGGCCGGCACAGGTAAGAGCAGTGAGGCAGTGGGGCTGGGTCGGGTGGGGGGGGTAAGTCGACAGATGACGGGGTAGGTAAAATTAAATTAAAAATTAAATAAAACCACTTACCTTGTGCACGTTCGCCCCCGCATAAACAGCACTAACCGGAGTCCTTTACCTCTCATACGATGGTGGAGTAAATGATGAGGCGGCGGATCTGCAACATCTTAATGTTACATAAAGAGCATAAGTTTCACAAAAATAAATTTGCGGTTTCAGGATCGTATAGTTGCCAATAATCATCCAAGCATGCGACCTCTTGGTTAACGAGGCTTTGTCTTCAAGGAGAGAGATCTTCTTGACTAGTGGGTTTACTGTTTTTTAAAAGCGGACTGAGAGAACGCACCATCCCAGAGCTCCTGTAAATGGAGTTTGTTTATGGTTTCCTCCACATATATCTTCGCTGAGGGTATGGGGATCATGGGGCATATTAGCAAGACCGGCGATAATGGGCTTGCTAATATGCGTTATAGAATTCCAATAGAAGCCCAGGTTAGATGTGCGGGACATCTAACCTGGGCTTCTATTGGAATTCTATAACGCATATTAGCAAGCCCATTATCGCCGTTTTAGCGGCAGTTTCCTGCCGCTAAAACGGCGATAATTTTATCGCCGGTCTTGCTAATATGCCCCCTAATTTATTGCAGGCCATAAAACTTTACTGAAAGTTCTGCCATGAGCCAATTTCTTTTTTGTGTTGAAATTTTTTTATTAACTTTTGCAGAAAATTCATCAAAAGAACAATGATAACAGCTATAGATTCACAGAAAATAGATGAGTGAATTAATAAGAAATAAGAACTGCATAAAACATGTGTCATTTGTTGATGAAGAGAAGCATATAAATATGAAAAACATATATAGTCATACATTAAATATAAATATAAATGCATAAATAGTTAAATAATTAAATAGTTAAATACCACAGGAAAGAAGGGAAAAGAAGGGGGAGAGGGAAGGGGTGAAAAAATGGAAGGGAATAGCTAATGAGAAAGAAAAGAAATAGGGTATGATAGATTAAAGTGAATTAGTGTATATAAAAGTAAAACAGAATAGAGTAAAAAGGAATAAAATATAAAATATAAAAGAATATAGTTGGGCCAGGGGGTAGGGAGGAAAAAAAAAAAGAAGAAAAGTTTAGTTAGGGAAAATAAAGTATTTTGAAAGATAGACAAATATTAATGGGGTGAAGACAAGGGGAAAGTGATATCAAAATAAGAGGTTGTTGCTCCTGATTTGGACCAGGAAACGCTACTTTATTGCATAGTCTCTGTGGGGGGTGTAATGATTGTAATGGGGATGTTACTATCAACATCACCTTCCGATTTCAGAAAGGGCGACCAAATCTGAAGGAATATGTTAATCTGATTATGGAGATTATAAATTACTCGCTCATGTGATGCCGTTTGTATCATAGCTACCAACCATTCTTCCCCTGATGGGGGGGACGGTGATTTCCAGTGTCGTAATATACATATTTTTGCTGTAGCCATCGCAGTATGAAGAAGGCGGAGTTGTGGTTTTGAAAGTCTTGGGGAAAGTCGTAGATCATGTAGAAGGCTATTGGCACGTGTGAGTGGTAAACATAAAGGCATTGTAGAGTGTAAAACCTTGCCCACATAAATCCAGAAAGATTGCACCATCTGGCATTCACAAATATTATGGGTTATGTCACAACCGGAGTTAGAGCATCTCCAGCAGTTAGTATGTGAGAGTAATCCAGCCTTATGTAATTTTGCTGGTGACCAGTGCCAGTCGTGGAGAATTTTGAATAAGCAGAATTTAAGCCTTGCTTCACGGGTACCTTTATCTAAATCTTCCACTATCTACTCCCACTCTCCAACTGAGTAGAATGTTGACAATCTAGTCTGCCATTTGGTGCGAAGATTCTGAGACAGGGGTTTTGAATAGAGGTGTAATGTGAGAACTTTGTAAAGGCCAGACGTTACTCCTTTATGTTTTCCCCATGTGTTTAGATATGATACTATTGGTGATTCTTGAAGTAACCAAGGTGACGGGCCCAGAAGTTTCTTCAAACACTGCTGAAGCTGAATGTACTTTAAAGATTGCTGTGTCGGGAGGTCAAATTCCTCTCTTAGTTGAGCAAATGTTTTGAAGTCTCCGTTATGAAGAAGTTGATCTACAGTGAGGATACCTGCAGCCTCCCATAAAGGCCAAGAGATTATTCGTCTGTTAATGCGTATGCCTGTATTATTCCAAAGGGGAGCCTTAACATGAATTCGAGGATTTGAATCTAATAAACGGTGTACCCGTTTTATGCATTGCTGATAGAATCGGATTTTTGGGATCACAACGACTAGTTCCTGTCCCATACAAAGCTGAGAAGCCTGAATCTGTCGACAAAAGATTCCTTTCTACATGAACCCATTGCGGAACATCAGAAAGCTCCAACAGCATATATGATACTTGAGACAATTGTAACACAAGGGCATAGTGTTCTACCGATGGGAGGCTCATTCCTCTGTAGGAGTGATGCGCTTTTAATTTTGCCATAGCAAGGAGTGGCTTAGCTGAACCCCATATAAAAGATTTTATCTTAGAATCTATTAATCGCAGCATAGGCAAAGGAATCTGGAGAGGAAGCATACCCAGAGTGTATATGAAACGTGGAAGGGTGACCATTTTAATAGCTTGGACCCTACCCCACATGAAAAGCCCCAATATTTTCCATTTTTCAAAGTCACGCTGCATTTGGGTGATCAGAGGATTTAGGTTATCTGTAACCATTCCTTCAAGACCTTTGTTCACTAGAACTCCCAAGTATTTAAGGCGCGAAGGCTAAGAGGAAGAGGAGTGGGGATAAAGGGCAACCTTGGCAAGTTCCTCTTCGAATCGGGAATGGATCTGATAGGAAACCTCCACAATTTACTTGAGCAGAGGGATTATCATATAATAATCGTACTTTGGCTAAGAACTGGTCCTCTAATCCGAATTGTTCCATTACTTTAAAAAGGTATTCCCATTCGATGCGATCAAATGCCTTTTCTGCATCCAGTGATAATGCTAATGCATCATGTGAAAGGCATTTAGCAGACCACAGCGCATGGGCAAGAGTGCGTAGATGGTTCCTAGAGGACCGTCCTGGAACAAATCCCACTTGAGATTGGTGTATCAGAGAAGGTAGGGCTTTACGGAGACGGGACGCTAGAATACTGGCCAGAATTTTAATATCACAGTTCAATAGCGAAATGGGACGATAGCTGCCACAAATCAAGGGATCTTTTCCGAGTTTGGGCAGAACGGCAATTACTGCTTTATTAGAAAGGGGCCCTAGAGAGGATTTAAGATCTGCTTCATGGAATGCAGCATGTAATGTATCAATAACATTGTGACCTGCCCAACGATAAAATTCAGCTGGGAAACCGTCTTCCCCAGGAGCTTTATGATAAGGCAGGTTAGTTATTGCATGGGAAATCTCCTCTTTACTAATATCACCCTCGAGGAGAGCTCTGCCCTCATCGGAGAAATGGGGAAGGTCCACCTTTGTGAGGAAGGTAGACATCTTATCCGAATTCACCTGTGTCCCTGGAGTATAAAGAGATTTGTAAAAAGAGGCAAACTCATTCACAATATCTTGGGGACACGTGAGCATATTACCTTACGCTGATTGAATGGCTGGTATGGCCATAGCTGCTTCTCTTTGACGCAGCTGTGCAGCCAATAATCTCCCTGCCTTTTCCCCCTGCTCATAATCTCTCCTTTTCATTCTCTGCAGAGCAAATTCTGCCTTGGATGTAAAAAGGCTATTCAATGCCATGCGTGCTTTTTCTAACGATTTACGGTTCTGTAGGGTTGGTGTTACTGCATATAAGCGCGTATAAAATTGAATGTCCTGTTCTAATTCCTTTTGTCGGACAACATTCTGTTTATTGGCAAGAGCTGCATCTCGCATTAATATGCCTCTAATGGCAGCTTTAGCCGCAGCCCAAATAATCCTGCCTGAGGTCACAGAACCCTGAGTGGTAGATAAGTAATCTTGAAAGTGTGCTCTTAATTGGGATTTACCCTTAGGGGTCTTATGTCGCTGAATGTTCATGCGCCAAGGCTTGCGTCCTGGTCTAGAGACTCCTAGTTCCAAGGACAAAAGGACAAAGGGGAATGGTCAGATAATGCTGCCTCCAAAATACAGGAGACCCTAACCAGTTGAACCGTTTTTTGAGACACCAAAAAATAATCTAAGCGAGAAAGTGTGCCAAGAATGGCAGAGGAGAATGTATATTCTGCATCAGTCGGATGGCAGAGGCGCCAGTGATCTACTAGCCCATGATCTATCAATATATCATCCATTAGTCCTCTATCTGCAGCATTACTTTTATCTAAGGGACCTGTTTTATCTAAAATTGGATCTCTCACTAGATTCCAATCGCCACCAATAAGGTACTGCGAGGCGCCTATCTCTGTTAGTAGACGATTCAATTGAAGAAGAAATTATTTTTTTGTTCCTGTCGGGGTGTAGACTGATCCCACACAAATATGAGCATCCCCTAAACGTAGCTTGGCAAACACATAATGTCCATTTGCGTCCGTCCATGTTTTGGACACCGTAACTGGGAGGGATTTGCGTATAAGAATTGCTACTCCGCATTTGCGAATGGGGCCTGCAACTGAAGATTCACCCTTTTGCACACTACTATGAATAACCTTTCCCACCCAGTCTCTGCATAACTTATCAGATTCCAGTTCATCTAAGTGTGTCTCTTGAAGTAATGCTACATCTACATACTTTGATTGGACATAAGAGAGTATTCTTTTCCGTTTGATGTAATGTGTGAGGCCATGGACATTCCATGTTAATGCACATAGAGTGAATACTTGTCATGCTGGAAAGGCCAAGGAGGGGAGAGAGAGAATCAAATGGGTTTTGGAAGTGTGTTTATAAGTCCACAGAGACAAATGGAATGATGCGTAAGGCCTTTTTTGAAGCTGCAGGGAAAGAGGGAAAGAAGAGAGGAGGAGGATGAGGAAAGGTATATGGATGAGAGAGGAGAGAGGGACCCTGGCTCACTAGAGAAGCATCAATGTCCGGTTTAGTGAACACTGACGTGTTAGAGTAAGAAATCTGAATGAATAGTATGCAAGAGACAGTATAGTATGTTGGTTTATTAGAAAAGGAACACGTAGAAGAAGAGGTGATGGGATTGTGGGAGAAAGATTTGGAATAAAATATGTAAATTGCTATGCAATAGCGCTAAAAAATACTAGACTGTTAACCGCGGGTCTGGGTTCACTGGAGCACCGCCGCAAGGAGGAGCCCCACCAGAAGGTTGAGATCAGAGTAAGGTAAGCATTAGAGATACAAAGAATATATTTATCCCACAGAAGATGGTATATGTGGTGTAGGTTAACAATTAGATAAAACGTGATATGGCGTGAAATGGCATGAAATGAAGTCCTATGGTAATACATTAATGAAATTCCTTTGTGCGACGAAACACGTGTTGGCTGATGCAAGAACAAAGAGAATAAAGAAAAGAAACCTAGCTCGAAAAATTCTCTGTATCATTTATGCTTGACTAAAACAAATTGGATAATTGCATATTACTTAAAAGACGTGTGCTGAGGATTGTGTTTATGTTTATGTTGGTTTCGACCACGTGTTTGGGGAGACTGGTGGTTCTTCTCACCTTTCAGCACCGTCCATATAAATTTGTCAAAAATCTAAATAGAGTGTAAGTGCTACTCATTCTTGGAGCGCTATTTTACCTATAACCATACCACTGCACCGTCGCTAATAATACATTAATGATGTCTGAGAATACAAGATGAAAAAACATATATATTGTGGAGGAAATAAATTTAGTGGCAATAATGCCAAATACATTAGTTGTGTTACATTTACAAATATAACAAATAGAATCATGAGCTGAATCTGAGAATAGTATATACTGTATATATACCTGGATACGTTTTAGATAGAGCAAGTGCATTGAGGGTAACAAGTATGATACGTTGAAAATAATGCATTATAAGTTATAATGTTGAACAGTATAACATAATATGGCACAATATAACATACTTCAGTATAATATGATATAACATAATATAATATAATGAGGACAGCACTCATCTGCACAGAATCTGAGCTCCTTCTCTCTTCGCATCATGTAATTCATTCTCCACTCTCTTTATGGTGTTAATAGACCGGATTCTTATTACGGTGCTACATTTAACTAGAACAGTAACAATAACTGTAATTCTGAACTGTAGGTTAGCTTATTTTGTTTTCAATCTGCGTCTGAGGTAGATTTAAGAGGGGAACGGGAGTTGTCCCTATGTTGTTCTTGCGTAAAGACAGAAACAGTTTGTAGGGCTGAAGTCTTGTCCTCTTGAGTACGGTTAGATCTTTCCAGGTCTCTGCCTCAGTGTCGTGAATTGCTAACATTTCGTCGCCTGTTGTCTGATGGTTGCTGAGAGAAATTAGGATCTGGTGGAGGTTGATCCTTCTGAGTATGTTGTATGTCCATATCCTGAGGTTTCATATTATCTAAAAATTGCTGCAAATCTGCAGGGTCATAAAAATCCTTTGAGTCTCCATTCTTGGTAATGCGGAAACGAGCAGGTTCAAATAAGCCATATTTGATGTCCATTTGTCGCAGTTGAGGCCTCATAGAGAGAAATGCCTTTTGCCGTTAATTGGTCTCCCTAGAGAAATCGGCTGCCATATGAAGATGACCGTCATATGAGAATGAGACTTGTGAACGTGCTGCAGCCAATAACTGTCTTGCTTGTACATGGCTCAGGAAACAAGCAATGAGCGGTCTCAGGCGTGTTGCAGGATCTTTACGTGAAGGACCAATGCAGTGAGCTCGCTGAATTTCTAGTGGTGGGTCAAAGATGATGCCAACCAGCTTCGGAAGGGTGTCTCGTAAAAAAGCTCTGGCATTTTGACCTTCAATGTTCTCCGGAAAACCGAAGAAGCGAACATTATCTCTTCTGCTGAGATCTTCTAAATCAACTAGTTTGCTGCGGAGGAATAGAGGTTCTTGATCTTTACTTTGCATTGAATCAAGACGCCCTCCGCCGCTGTCAGTCGTGAATCCAGTCCATCGGCTCTAGCGTGAAATCCCACAATCTCTGCCCTAATCGACTTGGCCTCTACTGCCAGAGATGATATATTGGCATCCATGCCTTCCAATCGGCGACTGACACCTGAGATTTCCTGCAATATGCAATTCATGGTCTCCCCTTGTGTGGAGCCGGTGGCAGCTGGTATGACCTGAGACCAACTGCTTGCAAGAGGGGTGCTTCCTTTTTGTGGGCATGTTGCTTGATTGTTTAGGAACTTCTGTAAAAAGGAGCTGTTTAGGAGGTTTGTTTCCATGTTTATTGCTAGACATTCGTCTTAAATCCCAGGACAGTGCGCTGTAGCTGCACAGAGTTAATGTCCTGCGTTTTTACCTGATCTTAACTAGTTGTATGTATTTTCCTTTGATAGACTTTTGATAACTTTGGTAGAGTATCTGTCACTGCTGCATAAATATACAAAGTGAGGAAAGACTTTGCCGTAAAGGGTTTTTCTATTGGTATCTTTACTAGTTTAATTTTTAAGTGTTTTTTCCTTTTATAAATTCTGGTGCGAGTGCTTCTTCTTGTCAGACCAATGGAGGTAACCAGAAAAAACCCGTACTCTTGGTTCTAACCAGTATTCTTGTGATGGTGCCTGTAGGTGTAGCGGATCGAACAAGAAGCCCCAGTAATGTCAGTAAAATAAATATCAAGTCAGTGAAATGAACCCAATGACTAATGTGCAAGAATTAGTTTCACAATTTTGCTTGCTCTCAAGCGCTCTTCAATGGAGAGTGAGACTTAGTAGTGCTTGCGTTTGAACTTACAAGGATATCAATTATTCGCTGGCTCCAACTGAGTTAGTTCAGTTTGCAGTTAAAGCTATTTTGAAACCAGAAAGATTTACACTGATGATACCACAAACTGACAATCCAAACAATAAGGTGATTCCACGTCAGAAAAAAATGCGGAAGCGCCCACTCACGCAGCTTTGCAAAGAGGGACTTCATGAGGTAAAAGCATCAGGTGCGATTCAAAATGTTATGCAAAGTCCTTTTCATAAGGGGTTTCATAAAAAACTAATCACATATTAAGCAATGGATATATAATAATGCCACTGCTCACCTCCATTTATAGTTCCAGGCGCTAATTTGCAGTCTTTTTTAAAGCGCGGGAAACTTCACAGGATGCGTGAGGCAAAAAAGGGCACCTTCACGGGCCGAGGAGTGCTCTTCAACCAGAGACCGCCCCTCTCAGACAGTGAGGCCCCAGGCTCCGGAATTCAGCCTTCGCTGAGGAAGGAAGCATTATCGTACTATTCCGGAGCTCCGAGCCGCACAGCAGGCAGATGTAAGAGGCGCAGCCTTGGCTTATGCAAGGGTCGAGGTCCCTGAGGTGATTTGAGGCCTATAGAGCCGCCGATTCCTCACTGGTTTGAGTAATGCTGGGCTTTATTTTCCTCCGGAGCTCTAGCCAAACTTGTCCATATTCCTTAATATTACGGGGAATGCCGAAATTTGGACCCTTATCACGCTGAGGAGAGGGGCTCCTCCAGCGGCGGAGCTCTCGAATTAGGCAGCCATTTTCCTTCGTGGCCAGACCACGCCCCCGCTATGAGCCAATTTCAATCTGACAGGTCTTGTCCTAAGCCCCGTATCTTGAAAATACTTGTTTTGGGATTCCAAACTCAAGTTGTATCTGTGCAGGTGATAGGTATTTTGGGAGGGCGAACACATATCTAAAAGTTCTTAGAATAGCTCGCCCAATGACCATTGCGCTTCTTCCACGAAGGGCCTCTGAGCCATACGCCAGAGTTGGTAGTAGTATCTTCGCAGATATCCCCTTCAGGATCTATATTATACTAGGGCCTCTTAAGGCACTAAATAGAGCACTGTGGCTGACATTTAGTGCCTCCCTTTCAACGTGATTAGCGATTTTTGTTCCACAAATGTTCCTTTTGCATCTATCATGACTCGAAGGTAGTTTTATTTTGTAACATTCTTCTAGGGCTAATGCTTTAGGTACTGTTAATATAGTGTAGATTGTTTTCTTTTTATCAACAGGGTTTTGATCTTTACACAATTTATCTCCATTGTGTGTGCTTCAGCATGCTGTGTTAGTGCGTTAATTATCCTCTGTAGGCCGATCTTGGTTTGGCTGGCTAGAACTACATCATCCGCATAGAGTAGATTGGAAATAATAAAATTATTCAGTTTAGGCGCCTGTGATATGAGATTGGCCAGAGCTAGTGAGTGATCAGACGTAAACAGGTTAAACAAGTACGGTGCAAAAACACAGGCCTTTTTAAACCCTGCAACATTGGAATTTTTCTCGATGTTCGGTCCCTCGAACCCAGTTTTATTCTGATCCATATCTTTGAGTAGAGAAGCTGAATAGCTTTTAATAGAGGACCCGGTATGCTGAACCTATGTAATTTGGTCCAGAGTGCGTTTCTGTCTACAGCATCGAACGCTGCTTTCTAGTCTACAATGCAGAGATGCAAATTCTGATTTTTTTCCCCTCATTTTATCAATTAAGAAGGAAAGCAGCATGGTGTGTACAGCCATTACAGCACCCTTTACAAAGCCTAACTGATTAATTGGAGTTAGTTTCTTCTCCTCCGCCCAACTGGTAAGATCTTACAAAAGGATTATAGCAATCTGTTTAGCTTCGAAGGGATTATTTTGGCTTGCAAGCTGTCATTGAACAGTATGCTCAGTTTCTCTTTCCAAAACTCCGGGTCATTCTTATATAGGGCATGGGGAATTCCATTAAAGCTGGGTGCACCATCTTGTTGGCCTTTTCTTATGTCCATCAGAAAACAGTTTTGTTGTAATGGAGGTTAACTTGCCTCAGGAATTATCCCTGGGTGCCTTGTTGCACCCCTCTTTCTCCGGAGGTCTGCCTCTGAAATGTGATGTTAGATGTTTAACCCAGTCTTGTTCCGCTATGTTGGATGTACAACGGGGCTTCTCAGATCTGTTAACACTCTTGGCCATATGCCAGAAAATCTTTGAGATGCCTTTTTTGCAGGCCTCAATAAGATTTTGCCAGTACAGATCTTGTTGTAATCTAGAGACTTCCCACAAGAATTCTTTATAGGATTTCCTCAGATTGTGTAACTCGGCAAGCTGATGCAGATTGGTCTCTTTGCCTCTGATCACTCTTAGTGCTTAATTAAGTTTCTTCTTTGCCAGCCGTACCAATGATGAACGGCGTTTGGATCCGACGGGGCAGAGCAAAATTGACTCAGAGCAGACTTTGGCAGGAGTGCTATCCATATACCTGTCATTTAGAGTTGATGAGAGAGCTGCCCAAAACTCTATCTGATCAGGTTGGATAGCCTCAAGTGTTTCTAGGATCTGTCTGGCTGATAGGATGATGGCATCTATTGATTTAGCTGGCCACATAATTCTTTTGTAATTACACAAATAAGTTGTTCAAATATTATCTTTAGCTTCCTCATACTTTGATAGTGAAAGAGCCAGGGTTATTGATTGAGGAAGGGGTCACTGTCCAGCCTAGGATGTATACGGAAAGTCACAACTGCGGGTAAAAGGGATATTGCCGCAAAGGTATAATCCAAAATTGATTGTAAGAAAAATGGTGAGTATATGCGGGTGTCATTCCCATGGGGTTCTACCATTCACTGATCTTAACCCTAGCTGCTCCAGCTCCTCTGCCTGCACGGCATCTAATTTATCTCTGCGCTTGGTATTCATTGATTCCACAGCGACTGCAGGGATATTCCGAATGCCATTTTGTGCAATGATGTCTTCGCCAAGATCCGATGCATGAATTAAGTTGAAGTTAAAGTCTCCTGACAGAAGGATTTGAGCTTGTGGAGATCTTTTTATTAGCACTAAAAATATGTCCATTATTATTTTTATTGTTTCTACCTTTGTTTTTGTGTTAGAATGCATATAGACATTTATTAGGATGAGCAAGGTCTTGGTCCCAGAGATCCAATTGATTATTTGCAGAATCTGCAGGCCTGGATGATTGATGGGGATACGTCAAACGACCCCTTTTTGATGCAGAAAAATAAATTGTTAGCCCCCCATTGGTCGTCCAAAAGTTGAAGCCTTCACTGCAAGCATATCAAATACCAAGTACCCGGGTATTAAAACTCATTGCATTGACTATGTTTCTTGAAACAACATTATTTGAAATGATTCCCAGTAATTTAAGACATTCTGATCTAAGATTTCTGGAGCTAGGCCACCAATGTTCCATAAAGGTATTTTTAACAGGCCTTTGTTGCTAATTTCTTTTGTTGTTAGGGTTCATTGTTGGATTGTTCGCTGTAATATTGTTGGTAACCAAGACCAATCATTCCTCCCAGAGTGTCTCCTTGGGCTAGAGTTCACCTCCTCATTGATTCGTAGAGATGAGCTATTACCGATGGCTCCCCTTAAGATCGACATGGGACCTCTTTTTAGAGTCTCCACGACTTCCCATCTCAGCTATTCTCTAGCCCTGAGATGCATTCACTTGTTTTCTCGCTGGAGGGGTCATTGAGTTTTTCAGTAGTAAAATTGTTGGATATCCAAAGTGACCATAAGCTCTGATTGTAATTTCCCATTTTTCGATGATTTTTCTTTCAGCACTTTGCTTGCTATTTTCCCATTTGCCCAGGTGACTAAAGTGGCCTCTCTTTCAAATGCCGCTTGTGACGGTAAAAAAGCGATCGATTTTATATCCGAGCTGGACAAAGACTCCATGGATGGAATTTCTTTTAATAATCTGGGATATTTCCCTGATTAATTATATCAAGAGATACCTGTGAGCTATCCTGGGGAATAAGTAGAAGCTTATCACCAGCTTCTCCTTCATCCCGGCACATACTTTGCTCTTCCAGAGGAGAAATTTGTGAAAATTCGTGCCTGAGTTTCATTACAGAATCCCAGTATGGAGATAGCTCATGTTTGCACTGCCTTGGATTGATGTACTTGCAGAGCTCGGAGGAGTCCTGGACCATGTCCCTTTATCAATGTTGGGGGAAGTTCTGAGTGTTTCATGTACTGCTGAGTCTTTTGAACATCTGGAAATGACATCAGCATCCACGTTCTGAGGGGATAAGTTATGCACAGTGCATGGAATGCTAGATGGATTTCCTCTGTTTTCTATAGATGTTCTTGGGGAGTTCTTTACTTCACTTTGAATATTTCCCTCAACTTTAGCCATATTTGGACCGGTAGCATTTATAACGGGGCTTCATACCAGTGTGTCGCGGGAGGAAGGAATAGCAAGGCAAAGGGGTGCCTTCAGAGCTTTTATTGCCAAAGTAACCACACTCCACACAAAAAAACAATACAGTAAATGTCTTCCTTTTGTTGGGGAATTAGTGATGCCTCATTCCGAATCTCGTCTCCACCACGGATGTCCAGGGTAGGAAGGCCAAGCCAGATATATATGAAAATAAAAAAAAAAGAAAACAATATATCAGCGCAACGCGCTATCATATGGCGTAAATACAGGAAAGGGGGTGAGGGAACTATTCACCCGTCATGCAGGTCCTCAGGGCGGTGTTAGCGAAGAGACCGTCACCTGTGCATAAAGGAAAAGGAAACAAGCGGGCGTCAACCAAGGCCCAGAAGTGCATGTCAGGGAGTCCCCCCTTGAAAAGACCGGGTCTTTTCTTCTACCCGCCTCCCGCTCCCCAGGAATCGGGCATGCACCTGTGCGAGTACGCGGCTGGGCGGCTCATGGGGTTGCTGGCCTCCTGGCTCTCGGGTCCATCTCTCACGGTCGGATTCTGACTGCAGCGAATCCCGTCCGGTCTTCTTCTCTGTTAGGGTAGTCTGCCTGCCGTCTTTGCTTCTCTGATCCGGTCTCCCTTCTTTCAGCAACAGCGTACGACAACCGTCTTCCTCTTCCGGCTTTGAGTTTTTGGGCTTCCCGGGGGTGTGGCTTATGGGCTTGTCAGTCTCAGGCGGCTGGGTCTTAAAGGGCCCGTAGCAGGAAACATCTACGTCTTACTCGGCGGCATAGAGAACCTCGCTGTTAGAGTAGGGGGGCTGGAAACAAAGCAGAAGGGTGGGCCATTGAGGTAAAGTCTGTTCTTCTGTTCTCTTGTCTGAGTTAAGGGGAAACAGAGCCTGACACACCCCACCCCTAGTGTCTTCCCGATTGGGGAGGAAAGGAATATGGGACAGGAAGTCAGCGTTGGCGTTCTGGGTACTTTTCCTATGTCTAATCTCCAAGGCAAAGGGCTGGAGGGAAAGGAATCACCGCAACACCTTGGGATTGTTACCTTTGTTCCGATTCATCCACGTTAACGGGGCATGATCGGCATAGAGGATAAAGGGCTTTCCCTCAAGGTAATATCAGAGTTTTTCAACCGCCCACCGGATTCCTAGACACTCTTTTTAGATCACGGGGTACTTCTGCTCCCTTGGGCTAAGCTTCCTACTGATGAACAGTATAGGGCTTTCCAGGCCTGTTGAGGTTTCCTGGGACAACACCGCACCTATCCCGACATCAGAGACGTCTGTTTGCAATATGAAGGGTTTAGCAAAGTTAGGGGAAGTTAGGACTGGGCTACTAGTGATGGCTTTTTTCAAGCATTGGAATGCTTCCCGTACTTTATCGGAAGGGTTTTGAAGACTAGACTTGGGAGCCTCGTTCTTCAAGAGGTCTGTAAGAGGAGTGGCAATCTCGGAGTATTGGGATATAAACCGCCTGTAAAATCCTAGCAGTCCAAGAAAAGCTCTCACTTCCCTTTTGGTCTTGGGAAAAGGGGTATCAATGATTGCCTTGATTTTCTCTTCCTGGGGTTCAATAACCCCATTACCCAAGAGATACCCTAGATAGCATACTTTCTGAAACCCCATTCTCGATTTCCTGGCGTTTACATGCAGACCCGCATCTTGTAACTCTTGGAATATCTGGCGACAGTGTTTGAGATGGGAATCCCAGGATGGACTAAAGATAACAATGACGTCCAGATAAGCCGAAGAGTAGCTTTGATGGTTACGAAGCACCGAGTTCATTAGCCTCTGGAAAGTGGCGGGGGCCCCATGCAGGCTGAAGGGAAGAACAGTGGATTCAAAAAGCCCATTTGGGGTGGAAAAGGCCGTCTTTTCTCTTTCTCCTTTTCTTAAAGGGACCTGCCAATACCCCTTCGTTAGATCAAGAGTGGATATATAAACGGCATCACCTAACTTCTCTATAAGTTTGTCTATCCGTGGCAAGGGGTAGGCGTTGAACTTGGAGATGACATTTACAGACCTAAAATTGATGCAAAACCGACAGATCCGCCTGGTTTTGGTACAAGGACAATGGGTGAGGACCAGTTACTTTGGGACGGTGTAATAACTCCTATTTGCAACATCTTACGGATCTCTGAGGCTATTGCTTCTCTTTGGGCGGCCGGTATCCGGTATGGTTTCTGTTTCACCACCTGCCCGGGGGGTGTGTCGATGGAGTGCTCTACCAAGGAGGTCCTCCCTGGTAGGTCGGAAAATGAATCAGAAAAGGGTTCGAGGACTTCCAGTAAACCGGAACGTTGTTCCGTGGTCAGGTCCTCATTCACCACCAGATGTTCTGGGGTATAGGGGTCTGTCAGGAGGGCTATAACAAGTTGGTTCGAGCGGGGTAGCGGACCCAACCATTTCTTCAAGAGATTGATGTGGTAGCTCTGTTGTTTCTGGGGGTTAATCTGGATTTTGTATGTGGCTCTTCCTATTTTTGCTACCACTCTATAAAGACCCTTCCATTCAGACCTGATCTTGGAGAGTGACGTGGGTTGGAGTATGAGGACCCAGTCGTTAACCTGTAGGGTTCTCCACTTCTTCCCCCTGTCGTAGAAGGTTTGTTGCTTCTTTTGACTTTTCTCCAGGTTGGAATGTGCCAGTTCCCTGAGCTTCCCTATCCGGGCCTTGAGTTGTTTAGTGTAGTTCAAAAGCTCACTAGCGTCGTTCTCTCCTTTGTCCCAGACCTCTTTTGTCATCTCAAGTAGGGTTCTGGGCTGTCTGCCATATAAGAGCTCGAAGGAGGAACAGCCCAGACTACTTTGTATCTGTCCTCGGATGACCTAAAGAGCGAGGGGAAGGAGCTGGTCCCAGTTTATCCCTTCTCCCGTGAGCATCTTTTTCAAGGTTTGCTTGAGAGTCCCGTTATACCTCTTGACTAACCCATCGGTCTGGGGGTGGTAAATGGAGGTTTTGATATGGGTAAGATCGAGTATCCGGCATACTTGGGACATAAGTCTTGAGACAAAGGGAGTCCCCTGGTCGGTAAGGATCTGGTGAGGGAAGCCCACTCTGGAAAAATATTCAACTAATTTGTCAGCTATGCTAGTTGTGTTAGGGGTCCGTAAGGGGAATGCCTCCGGGAAGCGGGTGGAGTAGTCCACCAGCATTAGTACGTACTGATATCCCTTACTGGAATTGGGCAGAGGACCAATCAGTTCCATGCCAATGCGCTCAAAAGGTTTCCCTATGATAAGCAAAGGCTGGAGCGGTACAGGGGGAGGCCTATGGGGATTTTTTTGCTGGCAAACGGGACATTCCTGACAGTACCTTTTTATGTGTGCATATATACCGGGCCAATAGAAGTGGCGAAGGATGTTTTGCGTGGTCTTCAAAGCCCCTGAGTGTCCGGCTAGAAGGTGTGAGTGTGCAAAGAACATAATCTGATCCCAGAAGACCTGTGGGACAAGCAACTGAGGGGACTCGTTCACACCTCCCACCCCGTATAGGAGCCCATTGGTTCCTAGGAAGCGGGGGTAGGTTGGGGGGTTGCGGAACCTGTTTTCTGGGGCTCTTGCCAGGGGTTTTGTAAAGAGGGATCATTAACCTGCGCCAATCGGAAATTCTTGTCTGTCTGCCACGGCTTCTGAGTGATGAGAGCGCGAGGAACGACTGACTCAGTTGGCCGTTCTGGGTTCTGTTTTTTTATGTTTCCCTGAACCAATGCCAGAAAGTTGGGGTTATCCGTTCCTAGTATGAGGTCTTCGGGAAGGTCTGGTAGAATACCAACAGTCACTACCGTTGGTTGTCCGTCTAGGGGTTGTATGGGTAACCGGGCCACTGGGTATGCCTTAATGTCCCCATGCACACAACAAATATACACCTGTTTCCCAGGGATAATCTGAGAGGACTTAACCAGGTCCTTTTGTACCACGGAGTGACGACAGCCTGAATCCAGGAGGGCTGTAATTGGGGTCGCATTAACTAAAACGCTCACGTAAAAGCAAGTCCCCATTTCTTCTGTGCAGAGAAGAGTCCTTGGAACACAGCTGACATCCATTGGTTCCTCCTTCTGCTTCTTATGGGGACAGGTCCGGGCAATGTGGCCCCACCAGCCGCAGTCGAAACATTGGGGTCCCCGGTAGGGAGGTACCTCTGGCTTGAAGGACTTGGGCCTCTGTAGTTCATTGGCTGGTCGCAGGGTCTTTTTTTGTGCTTGGTTGCCTCAAGGGTTTCTTTCCACCTCCCAGGGAGAAACACAGGGTTGTGCCCTCGAAAAGGAAGTGGCCATCTCTACGGCTTGCTCAATAGAGAGATGAGAATGCTGCCGTAACCACCTCTGAGTTGGAAATGCAAAGCCTCAAGGAATTGCTCTAAATAGATCTGGACCATGATTTCTTCCTTCGTTTTCTCTGTTGGCTTCAACCACTTATCCGTGGCCAGTTTTAATTTAAAGAACAGCATCTTAGGGTTGTCACCCGGGGCCCCTTTTTCCTTCCGGAACCTGACTCTGTAGGACTCCGCATCCATGCCCAGATGGTCCAGAAGGATAGATTTTATATCTTCATAAGGGGTAGTACCCCTGCGTTAGCAACCTGATAGGCCGCTTGGGCTTCTCCTGTGAGAAGGGGAGCCAAGAAAAACGGCCACTTTACAACAGGCCATCCTGATGATGTGGCTGCCCTTTCAAAGTTTAATAGAAATGCGTCCGGGTCTTCTCCGGGAATGTACTTCTGAAGGGTTATGTTCGGATGTATCGAGGTACCAGAACGCGTACTCTGTTGGTGGGAGGTACTCTGCAACTGGTCTTCAGCCACTTTCTGATTAGCATCCACCTGGGATTTAATACCATCCTTAAACATGTCCCGGCCTGCCTGGGCCAGAGTCATCTGTCGTTCGATGGCCCATTCAAGCTTCTTTTGTCCGTCCACTAGATGATGTATGAGTGCGTCCATTTTGGCTCACCAATGGACAGTTGCCCACATTCTCCACCACTTGTCGCGGGATGAAGGAGTAGCGAGGTGAAGGAGTGCCTTCAGAGCCTTTTATTGCCAAAGTAACCACAGTCCATACAAAAAAAAACAATACAGTAAATGTCCTCCTTTTGTTGGGGAATTAGCGCTGCCTCATTCCGAATCTCGTCTCCACCACGGATGTCCAGGGTAGGAAGGCCAAACTGGATATATATGTAAATTAAAAAAAGAAAACAATGTATCAGCGCAATGCGCTATCATATGGCGTAAATATAGGAAAGGGGGTGAGGGAACTATTCACCCGTCATGCAGGTCCTCAGGGCGGTGTTAGAGAAGAGACCGTCACCCGTGCATAAAGGAAAAGGAAACAAGCGGGCGTCAACCAAGGCCCAGAAGTGCATGTCAGGGAGTCCCCCCTTGAAAAGACCGGGTCTTTTCTTCTACCCGCCTCCCACACTCCAGGAATCGGGCACGTACCTGTGCGAGCTACGCTCCTCCTGGAACGTGGCTGGGCGGCTCATGGGGTCGTTGGCCTCCTGGCTCTCGGGTCCGTCTCTCACGGTCGGATTCTGACTTCTGCGAATCCCGTCCGGTCTTCTTCTCTGTTAGGGTAGTCTTCCCGCCGTCTTTGCTTCCCTGATCCGGTCTCCCTTCTTTCAGCAACAGCGTACGACAATCTTCTTCCTCTTCCGGCTTTGAGTTTTCGGGCTTCCCGGGGGCGTGGCTTATGGGCTTGTCAGTCACAGGCAGCAGGGTCTTAAAGAGCAGGAAAACTCTACGTCATCCTCGGCGGCATAGAGTATCTCGCTGGTAGAGTAGGGGGGCTGGAAACAAAGCAGAAGGGTGGGCCATTGAGGTAAAGTCCGTTCTTCTGTCCTCTCGTCAGAGTTAAGGGGACACAGAGCCTGACACAGTGTGTTTGTGACAACTCATTTGTTTGCATCTGCACTGCTGTATTAGAATTCCTGCTTTTAATGATACCATGTGCTGCTGTCCTCTTCTGATGTATTAATAATTATATTTGTGTCTCAGTTTCTTGGATATCTATAGAGGGGCCATTAGTTGCTGATGCCTTGCTTGTTGCTTACTTCTTATCTATTCGTTCAGATTGCAAATGGGGCTTAGCAAAAATTGGGGATAAGTTCTCCATACTGCCATTTTCCCCAGAGCCCTTGATCCTTTTGTTGTGGGCCTTTCGCTGTCTTCTCCTCAGCCTCTTTGTAACGACTTGGGTCGTATTGCTTGACCTGCAAATTTTTCTGCTGCATTCAAACTGTGTTGCTTTGTTTTTACTTTCGGACACCTATTTTTCTTTTTTTCTTTTTTGCGCCTTTGAGATGATAGCAACTGATGTGGTATGTAAACAGGTATTTCCTGAGACTTTTATTTGATTTGGAGAAGCACATGGGATCCTTCCTGCTGGGCTAGTGGAGGTCTCTGGATAACTCTGTTCCTCTAATTCATTGATTAATTTAGCACTCCCTTTGTTTGTTGCCTCTTTTAGCTGATACTTTATTTCTGTTAAGACTGTGTCCAACGTTGCCGCTAAAGAGCTTGGGGGCATATTAGCAACAACTTGCGATAATTATCGCAAACCGCGCTTAGCGCGTTTTTTTTTATCGCCGCCTATCGCTGGATTTTATTGCGGAGATAACACGCTATTAGCAATGTTTATCTCCAAAGTGATAAAATATCCAGCGATAGCGGCGAAATGCGTGAATATCGCGGGAAATATTCACGCATTAACGCCATGGTGGACTTAGCCTGACAATCCACCTCCCATTGAAGAAACAGGTAAGTCATGTTTTTAGCAGGTGTTAAATTCTAGCGATAATCGCGCTTAACGCGACTTTTTTTATCGCTTCGCCTGCGTTGCTAATAGGGGGAAGTTGTGTTAGCGACTGTTTCCAGTCGCTTTTAGTTGGGAACGCCTACCCTTCATGTCATTAGCGATAATTATCGCTGGCATGCAAGGCGATAGGGAAACCGGCCGCTATCGCCAGAAAGCTGTCGCTAACGCCTGTTAGCGACAGCTTGCTGATAGGGCGATAAAAAAATCCCCGCTTTGGCGGCAAAAAGTGCCGCTAAAGCGGCGATAAAGCCCTTGCTAATATGCCCCTTAGTTTATTAATCACTGGCGAACATGCACAGCTTCTCTGTTTTTAGTATGAATCCTGCATGGATGAGTGGTGTGGTAAATTAGGCATTACTCCTGTTGACCCCATGTGTTGAGGCTGTAAAGATTAGTTATTTTAGTGTCAATGCCTGTGCTAAAATATTAAGCAAGTCCAGCTGTAGGTCAAGTTTTTTTGACTGATAATTTAAGGCATCAACAGTCCTTTGAAAAGTTTTTAGAAGTAAGTTCCAAGTGCTGTTTGGTGATTCTGTCATTATGGGAGTTTCGTCTTGGCAATCTATAGCTGGTTCTTGTACCTCTGAGGGCTTGCAAAGCCCTATGTGGTCTTCTAGCTTCATAATCTGTTCCCTCTTTTCTGTGACCTTATGTGGCATTTCAGCAATTATCTCGAACTCTAAGGGGCAAATTCTCAAGGACGTATTGCAGAGTTATCGGCACTTTAGCGCAGCAAAAGTGGCGAAAGAATTATCGCCCCATTCCCAAGCTGGTGCAAACTGCCCACATCGCCAGTTTACCAGCGATAGCTGCCGCAAAAAACATCGCCACGGATGAGAGAGACAATAACGCTAATGATATGCAGAGAAGGCGTTCCCGTGCAAAAACACACGAAAACACCACTTCGCGATATTCTCAACTTCCAGCTAGATCTGCGATGCAAACCAAAAACAGGCGATAAGGTGCGTTAGCAGCAGGGATTTAACAACTGCCTTTTACTGGTGTTAAGCAGGACGACAAACTGCAGTAGAAAGGGAGCCCAGCCCAGAGCCACATCTGAAGACCAACAGATGCCATAGAGACAATGATCGTGCAGCCTGGAGACCCAAGAGGGCCACAACACCCACCGTAACCACCCCCAGGCCCCCCTCCGGCCCCCCCCTCCCTGACTACCACAGAGGCAGCGCGGAACAGGACAGCGGACGTTACCAAAACCCACAAGCCTCAGAGACTCAATGCCAGAGGAAGTCATTGCCCACTACAGGCACAAAAGGACAACCATCCTCCGCATCCTGACCCACATTGCCCACAGGCTGACGGTACCAACACGACAGACAACCACGATCCCTCCGCAGACGAAGCTGCTGGCTGTGCTGCACCTGTTGGCCCCTGGTACCTCCCAAACAACAACTGCCAGAGTCGGAGGTCTCATGGCCAGCCCTATCATACGTCCTCACCCATGTCATGGATGCATGTCCACAATAGCAACAACGGGCCCCGGTCACCGCACCACACGACAGTTCCAATTCGTAGTGTTCCTGCGCAACCAAACCCAATGCCAGCCGTTGCCAGACGCCACCGTGCCCCAGATCCAAAACTGTAGTAACTGAAATGGGTGTGCGCACGGTCATGAAGTCCAGTAGTCAACAGTAGTGTAAAAACAGTCCTTTATTACAACTACAACAATAAACAATACGAAAAGCACAGCCAATGCCCAACGGGGAACTTCATCAGGGCAACGTGTGGATTCAAGTAACTGCATAAGCCGCGGGAACTCCCCAATACCATTCCATACTCCGGAGGTCAGTATCCAGAAACCTGTTGGACAAATGGTGACAATGGTCAAGTGTCCGTATAGTCACAAACCTAATCTGGTACAGTGTATAGCACTTGGACAAACCGGAATGCTCACAGGAAAGACAAATCCTGCACAAAAAGACCGTAACAGAAGTACGTGTGGTCGTAACCTTCGTAGGATAGAAAAGGAAGGTTACGGTCACACCAACTTCTGTTACGGTCTCATGATGCAGGATTACCCATACCTATAAGCATCACGGTTTGTATCAGCTTGATACCCCTGCACCTTCGCTCCCCCCACCAAGCCACGAGGACGCCGCCATGACCGGTGGGGCCTACGCAATCCTGTGCGCTTGCTGCACCCCAGCCCTGGTCCCCAGACCAGTCCGCCAACCAGCAATGAGTGCCCACCCCTGCGCACCCAGGCCTCAATGCTCACCTGCCGCCACCGGCGTGTCTCCAAGAGGGCCCACCATGTGCCGGTGCAACCTCCTCAGCCGATCGCTGGATTCCGTGCCACAGGCCCCCAGCGCACCCTGCAGCACCGCGCCGCGGAGTCATGTCTGTGCAGCCTGCTGCCTTCGGCGTACACTGCGGTCCAGCTGGGATCACAATTCAAATCGAATCTTGATTGGCAGGACGTCATATCGAGGCCTACGCATCATCCCAGGCTGCACACCCGCTCAGCTCTTCAGGTGCCACTAACTGAGTGCACCTCAAGTCATCGCCACGTGGCGGTAGGCCCGTGCCGGCCTAAGTGCCTCGGATGCCACCAACTCTGTGCACCTCAAGTCATCTCCACGTGGCGGTAGGCCCATGCCGGCCCAAGTGCCTCGGATGCCACCAACTCTGTGCACCTCAAGTCATCGCCACGTGGCGGTAGGCCCGTGCCGGCCTAAGTGCCTCGGATGCCACCAACTCTGTGCACCTCAAGTCATGGGCCCTTTATGATTGAGTCTCGTCGTGCGGACGCCATCATGTCACCTCCGGCAGTGGGGAATGTGATGTGGTACGGCCCTAGGCCCTCATGCATAAATTATGACCACACGGACACACTCAGCTAGATAGTGGAAATGGCCTTGGGCACGTGCGCCCGGCCCCTTTTATTGGCAGGGTCACATGTCCTGTGACGCATGTGCTGCATGGGTGTGGTGTGGGTGTGAACCAGCCCTCAGGGAGTGGAGGTGGCATGCTGACAACTAGAACTGTGATCAGCAGATCACTACAGGGAAGACCTGGGACATGTAGCGTTGTCCCCCCCCACTGTAAGCGTAAGCGGAGTGGGCTGGCCTGGCGTATGCCAGTCCAGCGTAGTGGTGTGAACGATGACCCCGGCGCTCTGGGCGTGGTTCCATTCTGGGCTGGACAAGAAGGTGACTAATGCGTGTGTCTCTGATGTTGTGGCGGCGCCACCCGGTCCGCATTAAACAATAAAATTCACACAGATGTGTCATGTCTATGAACATTCGTGTACGGAAGTATGGATGAATGTCGGGTCAGTGATTCCCCCTTACGTCCATGTTGCACATGTTGTGGGACTTGAGTCACAGGGTGCAACATTACCGATTGCGGACCGGGTGGCGCCGACACAACATCAGAGACACACGCATTAGTCACCTTCTTGTCCAGCCCAGAACGGAACCACGCCCAGAGCGCCGGGGTCATCGTTCACACCCCTACGCTGGTCTGGCATACGCCAGGCCAGGCCAGCCCACTCCGCTTACGCTTACAGGGGGAGACGACAACGCTACATGTCCCAGGTCTTCCCTGTAGTGATCTGCTGATCACAGGTCAAATTGTCAGCATGCCACAGCCACTCCCTGAGGGCTGGTTCACACTCACACCACACCCATCCAGCATATGCATCACAGGACATGTGACCCTGACAATAAAAGGGGCCGGGTGCACGTGCCCGAGGCCATTTCCACTATCTAGCTGAGTGTGTCCGTGTGGTCATTATTTATGCATGAGGGCCTAGGGCCCTACCACATCACATTCCCCACTGCCGGAGGTGACATGATGGCGTCCGCACGACGAGACTCAATCATAAAGGGCCCATGACTTGAGGTACACAGAGTTGGTGGCATCCGAGGCACTTAGGCCGGCACGGGCCTACCGCCACGTGGCGATGACGTGAGGTGCACAGAGTTGGTGGCATCCGAGGCACTTAGGCCGGCACGGGCCTACCGCCACGTGGCAATGACGTGAGGTGCACAGAGTTAGTGGCATCTGAGGCACTTAGGCCTGCACGGGCCTACCGCCATGTGGCGATGACGTGAGGTGCACTGAGTTAGTGGCACCTGAAGAGCTGAGCGGGTGTGCAGCCTGCAATGATGCGTAGGCCTCGATACGCCGTCCTGCCAATCAAGATTTGATTTGAATTGTGATCCCAGCTGGACTGCAGTGTACGCCGAGGGCAGCAGGCTGCACAGACATGACTCCGCGTCATGGTGCTGCAGGGTGCCCTGGGGGCCTGTGGCGTGGAATCCAGAGATCGGCTGAGGAGGTTGCACCGGCACGTGGTGGGCCCTCTTGGAGACACGCCGTTGGCAGCAGGTGAGCATTGAGGCCTGGGTGCACAGGGGTGGGCACTCATCGCTGGTTGGCGGACTGGTCTGGGGACCAGGGCTGCGGTGCAGCAGGCGCACAGGATCGCGTAGACACCACCGGTCACGGCGGTGCCCTCGTGGCTGTTTGGGGGGAGGGAAGGTGCAGGGGTATCAAGCTGATACAAACCGTGATGCTTACAGGTATGGGTAATCCTGCATCATGAGACCGTAACAGAAGTTGGTGTGACCGTAACCTTCCTTTTCTATCCTACGAAGGTTACGGCCACATGTACTTCTGTTATGGTCTTTTTGTGCAGGATTTGTCTTTCCTGTGAGCATTCCGGTTTGTCCAAGTGCTATACACTGTACCAGATTAGGTTTGTGACTATACGGACGCTTGACCATTGTCACCATTTGTCCAACAGATTTCTGGATACTGACTTCCGGAGTATGGAATGGTATTGGGGAGTTCCCGCAGCATATGCAGTTACTTGAATCCACACGTTGCCCTGATGAAGTTCCCCGTTGGGCGTTGGCTGTGCTTTTCTTATTGTTTATTGTTGTATTTGTAATAAAGGACTGTTTTTACACTACTGTTGACTACTGGACTTCATGACCATGCGCACACCCATTTCAGTTACTACAGTTTTGGGTCTGGGGCACAGTGGCGTCTGGCAACGGCTGGCGTTGGGGTTGGTTGCGCACTAACACTACGAATTGGAACTGTCGTGTGGTGAGGTGACCGGGACCCGCCATTGCTATTGTGGACATGCATCCATGACATGGGTGAGGACGTATGATAGGGCTGGCCGTGAGACTCCTCCGACTCTGGCAGTTGTTGTTTGGGAGGTACCAGGGGCCAACAGGTGCAGCACAGCCAGCAGCTTTATCTGCAGAGGGATGGTGGTTGTCTGCCGTGTTGGTACCGTCAGCCTGTGGGCAATGTGGGTCAGGATGCAGAGGATGGTTGTCCTTTTGTGCCTGTAGTGGGCAGTGACTTCCTCTGACGTTGAGTCTCTGAGGCTGGTGGGTTTTGGTAACGTCCGCTGTCCTGTTCTGCGCTGCCTCTGTGGTAGTCAGAGGGAGGGGGCCGGGGGAGGGCCTGGGGGTGGTTTCGGTGGGTGTTGTGGCCCTCTTGGATCTCCAGGCTGCACGCTCATTGTCTCCATGGCATCTGTTGGTCTTCAGATGTGGCTCTGGGCTGGGCTCCCTTTCTACTGCAGTTTGTCGTCCTGCTTAACACCAGTAAAAGGCAGGTGTTAAATGTCTGCTGCTAATGCACCTTATCGCCTGTTTTTGGTTCGCATCGCAGATCTGACTGGAAGTTGAGAATATCGCGAAGTGGTGTTTTCATGTGTTTTTGCACGGGAACGCCTACTCTGCATATCATTAGCATTAGTTGTCTCTCTCATCCGTGGCGATGTTTTTTGCGGCAGCTATCGCTGGTAAACTGGCGATGTGGGCAGTTTGCACCAGCTTGTGAATGGGGCGATAATTCTTTCGCCACTTTTGCTGCGCTAAAGTGCCGATAACTCGGCGATATGTCCTTGAGAATATGCCCCTAAGAATTTGGACAAGTGTGCCAGTGCGCTGTCAGTGACCTGGCCAAAGAGGGTGTGAAAGAGCTAAAATTGGATCATAAATTCAAAGCTGTTCCGAACAGGGGCCCCCAAAATCATTTTGGTCCAGGGTCCCCAAAATCCTTAAGATGTCCCTGCCGGCCCTGTCACTTCTTAGACCCCTCTTTATACAGCTCCAGCTTCCTACATCCTTAAATACAGTTTCAAATAAACCTTTGGCCAATCCGTCCTTCTCCATGCCTTTTAAAGGGCCACTCACTTGCACAGCGAATGTGACAACACAAACATCTTGGAAGTACCTTAGGCTCAGCTTTACTATAGTTCCTACAGCACAGTTCCGCATGATAAAAATATAGAACTGCCTGGCGCCAACAGGGGAAAAGTGAGCAGTGCTAAACGTACTAAGAGACAAACAAGTGTTGATGCTAAACTCCAAGAAATTAGGGTCTTAATGTCGTTGTTCTTATTTCCCTTCACAAACACTTCCTGAAACAAACACAGGCATGATAGGTCGACATTTTACAGTGTGGGTAGAAAAGGACATGCTCGCATGTTGACAGTAACACGGTAGGCATCCCCTTTGCCCATCCAGAGTGTCACTTGAGGAGACTGAGTTTGCCTCCTGACAGGCGGAACCCTCCTTCTAGTTGCTATTACATTCAGTATAATATACCTTCTTTTGAGGCAAGAGGAGATTTTTTTTAAATGAAGGCACGTTACCCTATCTGAAGAAACTGAGCACCCAATCTTAGGGCCCCAAGTAAATGATAATACATAGTGCAGAAAATAAAATCTACTTGCTTATGCGCTTATTTGATTTATTTTAAGAAAATATGTATACAACTTTAAAAGAAAGGTGGTTTTTGTTAATGTTTAAACATGATGGCCCCTTTTTAAGTGGTCAGAGGAAAGCAACAAACAGAGTAAGCCAGTTTTTTTGAGAAGTTGGTCAATGATGGTAACTTCTCGTGGTTTACACCTAACACTCTGCTTGCACAGGATATCTGGGGGCCATTTTCCTTTTACGTCATGTTTTCCTGCTCTGGAGGGTGTGATATATTTCAGAGTATTTCCGTGCTCTGGTTAGAATGAAGCAGAACTGAAGTGCCCACAGGTCTCATCCTGTTAACTGGTCACTTGCCAGAGTCGAGCCTGCAGATCCACTGCTGGTTTTGTTCCATACATAGAAGGCACCAACCAGACGATACATTTTGAAATGATTTGGACTGAATTCCTCCTGTGCTATACTGTTGAAAAGTATGGCGTTCTGCCTACCATG